>VYXH01004496.1:48625-76398 GCA_013397275.1 Burhinus bistriatus | reverse complement strand
AGTAGCAGATAAACAGAGAAACTTGGGAAGACTGGAAGGGAGGAGATAAGTTTGGGGCTTGTTTGATGTGAAGTACCACAATAAATACACTCTGATAAAAGACAACAGAAAAAACTGTTGATTGGCTAAAAGCACTCAATTTTGCTATCAGAATAAGGTGACAGCAAACATATGTATATCTCAGGTGAAAAAGAGCACTCATACACCTTGATTTATTCCCGCCCCCCCCCAAGCTGCTTAGCATATGTACTTAAGTGCCAAAATAGTATTAATGTTTATGTATCTCTCACTAGTTCCTCATGTTGTATGGGATGTTACTGAAGCATTCTTTCTCGTCCCCGCCCTTTGCTTTCCCAGAATTAGTTGTGATGCTGATGAATGTATTTTGTATCCAAAAGCATCTTTAGTTACAAAATGAGGCAGAGGTCTGTTAAAGAAAAGTATTCACCCAGCCACTTCACTGGCAACAGCTCTTCTCAAGCACCCTGCTGCAAGGCCCTCCAGTTCAGCGTATCTCACTTTCTCTAAACATCCTCTTACCTGGACTCGCTCCCTTACAGTGTCCTTGACTTTTACAGTTGCCTGGTTTACCTCTCCTTTCTTAGAGATAGTTCCTCAGCTATTACGTCCTCCTGCTGCTCTGTCCTCCTTTACCTGCTTTAGCAGGGGGGTTGGACTAAATGATCTCTAGAGGGTCCCTTCCAAGCCCTGCCATTCTGTGATACTGGTCTGTTGTCACCTCCTTTCCCTGACCTCGGTGCTCGTCCCATCTTGCTCTGCACCTCACCAAACTTCCAAAATGTAACATCAGTTCTCCCATACACTGCTTCTCCACAGCTGGACTTCCAGATATGACTGGTTGAGAGTAAACCAAATTTGGAGAGAAAGCATTTAACTGCCTTGATTTAGTCTGTATCCCAAAGGGTATTTGTAAAACGTACCGTTCCTTCTCTCTACAGTGGTAGAAAAGTTTTAGCGAAGAGTGAGAAATTGTTATACTTCAAATGACGGGTAGAATTTCAAATCACAAGCTAAATCTCATCATAAATGCTTCAGTTTAAAATCTTCCTATTGCTTCTGCTGCACTGAGGGTAGTCGTAAGCTTGTGTGCTGCCTGCTACGGCTCCATACAGTACGTAAGGGACCCTGGAAAAGCTCCATGTGATATTATTATACAACGTGCAGCCATTAGATTTCATTAAACACTGGCTGGTAGATTGGTCTCTAAAAACAAATCCTTTCTTCCCTGTGGACATTTACAAATTGTGACAAAATGCCTCTTGATTTCACCTTTGATAAGATAAATGAAAGGAGATATTTAAACTTATTAGGCATGACCACCTACTGTGGCCTGTATAGGCTACATTCACTTAATAAGTTTATAGGTTGGATTAGTGAGGATGGTCATAATTAGCGTCCTGTCCACAAAAAGGATGATAAATGTCCCTGCTTCCAGCTACTATGCTGGAGAAAGAAAAAACAATAAAAAATGTTGGATAGATAACACTGCAGGAGGACTGATCTTCGTAAGGACAGCTTTTGTTACAAAAGTCTTTCTGGAGGACAGACTGTAACATCTTATGTAGACTCTCATTTTCTTCTTTCTGATCTCTGCCTGCTTAAGACAGACATGCTCTTTCAGGAGCCTGCAGAGACTACAGTCTCGCACTGACCAAAACCTGCTAATGTCTTGCAGCTATTTTCCTACTACTGTCTTTTTTGGTTGCTGCATTTGTCTGAGCCTGGTAAGGAAACACAAAACATCCAGTGTCCTGCATCTACCACTGATGGATTCTTTATCTGAATGAAAATGCTGCTCCATCGTACTAGAGCTTTAATTTTTTTCCTTTATTTGCCTCCATTTATTTAAACAAAAGGATATGGAAGTAACAAATCTTGGCAGAAAGGTTGCAAACCATACATTTATTTATTTTCCTCAATCCCAGTTATCTTTTCTTTATAGCTTATGTTGACTTCTCTTGAAGCTAGATAGTTCTGGCTGTCAACTGATTTCAGGCTGTCTCACTGACTTGAAGGCCTAATAAATTTTAAACTTAAATCAGTTATGTTTTGAATTTAGGATCTGAAATCAATTAACAGGAATTTACTTATGATCTTAATTGAGAGTGTTGAGCTACCACAGCTAATTGTATTCATGCTTTGTGTACAATATCAGTGGGATATTGGGTATAATGACGATGGATGTAGCAATCTGAAGAAGCATTTGGGGATTACTTGATGGCTGAACAAACATCTGTGATTCTTCAGCATATGAGAATATCAAGCAGTAATAGGAACACTTTATAGCTATTCTTAATTGAACATTAAGACCTTTACTCCAAGAGTATACTCGGTTCTGGTTTATCCATTCAGCCAAGCAGCTGGGAAGGATTCAGAGTTTAAAAAAAACAAACAAACAAACAAAAACTCAATAAGAATGATATGGCATTTGAAAAAAAGAACCTTAACATGAAAGAAGAAGAAAGTCTCTTTATTTTATTGAAGAGTTGCTGAAGAACTGACCTGATCACAGCCTGGGGCAGGATTGTGTTGGAGACTCTTGTGCAGGGTAGAATTGGCTGTAAGCAAGCAGGGAAGAAACTCCCACTTTCCAAAACACCAGCTGCCCCCTCCGTGACTGTCTTTAACTTACAGACAGGTCTTGATTTGGTAGGAAATTCCCAACTTTAACAAAATCCAGTAAGGAAATTATTTCGTACTGTTGTTTTGATAGGAGTCAGAGGATTTATAGGCTACAGATAGCATAAGCAGGTAACAGGCATGTAATGTTAAACAGTGTGTTTCTACCCACTGAAAGATAAAACCAGAATTACAAGTGATTACTGAAATTAAGAAGCATCCTCTGAGATGTCTGTTGTCTTAATTGAAGTGCCATTGTGAAGAAATTGGCTTTTTACAATAATGTAATTTTTTAATACATGGAAAGGGTATGTTCATGTAAGAGTATCACAAATTCCGCTTAATGATTAGGAAAACAGAAAATTCCTAAAGTTCTGGTAAGGAACAAAAAAACCCCAAAACCTGCAAGAACAGCAACCCAAAACTCAACCTCCAGCAAATAAATTATGCATAATAGAACATCCAGTTGTTGTCTGGAAAACACTGCAGAAACTTAATTTGATGCTTAATTAATAGATCCTTCTGGTTGTATTCAGTCATCTCAGCCTACTGCAGGAAAAAAAAAACGTTTTTATTTGTTAGCCACAGAGAAACAGCACAGCTTCAAGAGTGCTCGCTGAATTTCCACCTCCTGTATTGTGAAAAGAATTATTTATAAATTTCTGATCAACTATACCTGAATAAACACAGAGATGGCATTAATAATGCCAAATACCCATGGTCAAGACCTTTCATGGTGATTGCGGATTCCTAAATCGGAAACAAAGGGAACTGAAATTATTATTCCACTCTGAATTTTCAAGGCTGGGTCCAAGCCTTGAAGTGCTGTATCAGTCAAAATGGAACAGATACGTCGTAGCCCAAATTATATCGAGGTAGAGGTTCAAAGTTCCCTGTTTATATGGGCAATTTTTTTCTTTGTGATATCTATTACTGAAATTATTTGATTGGAGGTAGGGTGTGTTTGAATAAGATCTGTCCTCGGTGTGTAGAAGATGGTATCTTTGGGACAGTGAAGCACATTTGTCACAGAACATCTCAGAAGTAAAGCTTAGAAGCTTGTGGAACCACTAAGGGGCTACATTTTGAATGAATGTGTAGGAATGGAAATGGATTGATTTGGGAGAAAAAAGATCTCTTTAAATAATCCAGAACCATAGTTAAAGAATCAAAATCTGAGTTGGAATGTATTCTGTACAAACCTACACAAACGCTCTCCAACCATTTTTCGTGTGTTCAGGCAAATGATATACTTTTTTTTTTTCCCTGCTGGAATGAGGTCAGAAAATTTTTCAGACAAATGTGTTCCAAGTAGACTCTTACAAGGTGGGGGAGGAAGGAGGGCAGGCAGGGGCAGTGGCTGCTGCTGCTGCGATCACATTTTGTTGTGACCTGTCGGTGGTTTTCCCTCTTCCCCACCGGCAGGCACAGGGATGCCGCGGCGGGGGTCAGGCTTTGGGAGCGGGACACGTTTCCTGGCTGCTACGCAGCACCACAGCTGCTACCGTTTGGCTTGGGAGCCTGCGCTGGTGGTGTGAGAAACAGAACTGAAAAAATAATGCAGATGGCTTTTATCTACAGCAACGAAAACATCTTAAGTTTGTCCACTGTTTCCATGGTGACCATGCCATCATATAGTCTCCCTGGGTAACAGGCAGGAGGAGAATGCTCAGAGTCTTGAAATATATAAACCAGCATATTCTTATGAGAAATTGTTTTGCTCAAAAAGCAAATAGATAAGGGTGTTTTGGAGAACTGCATCTGTGCTTATGCTTGTACAATCTCACAATGACAGTGGCTCTATTGATGGGACTGTCAGCTATTCAGAAAGCCGTGTATGAGAAGTAGGACCCTATCGCATCAGGTGAAATTATTCAGAGGCTTGTGACACCTGGATAAAAGGCTAATCTGCACATTACATCCTTTCTGGGTTTGGGTATAGTCCATGCATATTCTGAAACTGGGTGACTGAACCACCTGCATTGGAGGCTTCTCTGCGTTTTTTGTCAATGTATGCTCAAAAGATACCCACCCACTTCTCATGCTGATAAATTATCCTGTAATAATGTTTGGTTTCATTTTTGTGTTTTAAACAACACCAACAAAAAAAGAACAATGTCGTCTACTGGCAGGGACTGGACCTGGGTGGCAGGGAAGAGCTGCTTGTGGGCTGGCTACCAGCTGCTGCACTCTGAGCCAGGGAGAAGATCCTTCCGCTGGAAGGGCAGGCTGCACCCTGTGCCGCTTTTGGAAAAGGGTGAAGCTGGGGAAACTCCAGGGGTGCCTGGGAGGGGGCCATAGAGGAGCAGACATACCTGGCAAGCAAGGAGCTCTGCCCACAGGGGCAGAGCACCACAGGCTGGGCTCAGGGGTTGCCACCTTGTGACTCCAAACTGGCTTCAGCCGTATCGCTGTGTGCCCCTGTTGCCTCAGTTCCTTGTCAGTCCTGTCTCTTTCTCCCTTTCTTCTTGCAGTTAGATGCGGGAGGGATGGGCGGTATGACCGAACCTTATTCTGTAAGATTTTCAATTTGTTCTTTTTCTTTTCTGATTTTGGTTACCCTCTGTCCTGGCTTGCCCTTGCAGGTGGCAGCTCAGGTGGCCCAATTCTTGGGCGTAAGGTGTTCCTGTTCCGCTGGGGGCCCAGAAGGGTACTCCATGAATATGTGAAAGGCTGGTTTTCATTTACATGAAATTATATTATACATACATAAATATGCAGTGCATATTTATCATCTGCAAGACACATGTAGTCCATCTAATAGATGGTAAATTTTTGCCTGTAAAAGGCAAACTCACTTGTGCTTCTTACACAGAGGTGTACGTGGGTATCAACAACTCCAGCAACTCAAACCAAGAGTACTGTGGACCCAGTGGCTGCTGTTGATGGGCTGAAACCATTTGACCTTCTGTTATGCTGAAAATCTTGTTTATGGGCAAAGAGGAGCAAATATGCATATACTTAAAGCCACGTATTTATTAATGTAATTGAAATATTGAGTCCAATTATTATTAGTTGTAGAAAAAGCAAGACTAATAATGCCGTTAAAATGTTTTACACACAAACCTCTTGGTTTCTGCCCCATTCCTGGTGTTATGCTCACCCATCCGCTGCTCCTCTGAGTCCTGAGGTTAGACAATGAGGTTGGTCCAGCAGGATCTACTGTTGGTAAACCTATGCTGACTCTTCCCAATCACCTGCTACTTCACGTGCCCAGAAGCATGTTCCAAGAGGACACTCTCCATTATTTTCCCAGGTCTAGGGTCTGTACTTTGCTGTTTCACTCCCTTTGGGATCTTGAACCCTGTTTCAGGGTCACAACAGCCAATGCTACCACTGATTATCAGATGCTCACCCAATGCTTCCCTTGTTAGTGAGCAGCAGATCCAGCTGTGCATCATGTCTGGTTAGCCCATCCGATACCTTTATCAACAAGTTGTCTCTGATGCCCTCAAAAAAACCTTCTCAACTACTTGTGTCCTGCCATGTTGCCCTTCCAGCTGATGTCAGGGCAGTTTTAGTGAGAATGAGCGTCTGATCCAGAGGCTTCCTTAAGTAGTTTAAAGATGGCTTCATCGACTTCCTTGCTTCGATTGTGTTATGCGGTACATAGAGCCTGTAAACTGCAAAGGCCTACAGCACCCAGCAGCTTGAGTGGCATCCCAGGGCCTCTGCATGCCCTTCCTCTGGTAGCAGGCTTCAGGATGGGGCTTCCTCCTCTGTACTCCAGGACAGGCTTCTTCTCACGAGACTGAGTGCTCCTGCCTGCTGCTCGCTTTGCTTATGAGGACCTCCTGTGCTGCCCACATGGGAAATAACAGTGAGGTATTGGTTGCTGTGTGGTGAAGCTTCCCGCAGCAGGTCCCTTCTTCTGCAGCAATTGGTCCCACTCATCTGAACACTCCCTGCAGTCCCAAAGCTTGATCCTGAGTTAACACCTCTCAGGTGCAATCCGTCCCCTTGAGTGTGGGATGTGTTCCTGGTTGTGTGGCAAGTAAGCTGGTCTAGTAGTACTGAAACTCATGTTTTTTCAGCCCATCTCTATGCTCCAGAAGGCTGTGTAGAGCTGTTATCATTAACACTTCACCTGCTTTTTAATCTTTCTTTCCTGTCAGCTGCAGACTTTATCAACAGAGATTTTTTGTATTTGCTTTCAGGAATGGGTCTGCCTCCTTGATGACCTTAATCAAAGTAGAGAGGTTTGAGATTTGGCAGACTGTTTGTGTCAAAGCATGGCTTGATTGATGGTGTAGCCAAGGCATGCTCATTACTCAGAACTGTTCTGTTGGAAGGTTGGATCTGCTTGTCTGCGTCCTGGGTACTTTCTGAGCACAGAAGTTGGTAGCTGGGAGTTTCCAAGAAGATGTTTGTGTGTGTACAACCTCTCACCTCCCTAGCCCAGCCAACAGAAAATCTGAAAATGCAGAATTAAGGTACCATTTAGTATCATCATCAGTGCAGAAAGCAACATAGACTGTGACATACCTAGGGACTTGAGGCAAAAGTGTGGATAGGAGAAGAGGTGTGAATAATTTTCATAGGTAGGAAGGAAGATAGATGGCTGGTTGGTCCCCACGTATTTTGTGGTGCTTAAATTACTACGTGTCCTGTTTTAGAGAATTATGGAAAGGAGAAAAACTTCTTGCTGAGTCCACAGCAGGTTGAGTGTCTTAATGCTGAAAGCCTTGCAGTTGTAGATTGTCTGTAGCTTGTTTTCAGTCTCTCTTGGTGCAGGTCCTGTTACGATCACCCCTTTTTGTCTTCCTTACTTTAAGTCATCAAACAGTCCGCAAGATTCATGTCTGCATGAAAAAGAATAATGGGGACATCTGAGGTGTGCTGCTTTCAGCCTTCGTGTGGTCACCACTACAGAGTTTATGAGAAAAGAACACAGATATGATGTTCTGGAGTACATATACTGTGTAGTATCTGCAATCAGTAAATCTTAGGTAGAGCTCAGTCTGTGTCTATCTTGCGTGTTTTTATTGTGATGTTCAGCAGTTTGATAATCTGTCACTGAATGGTCCTGATTTCTTGTTGCTCAATCTCAGTTGATGATGCATATTTTCAAGGAGATCTGGATTTTTGGATGACTTTGGAGCACTTTGGGAATTAAAACTGGAAGGGGAGGAAATACTTTGTGACCTGCTGTCCAACAGTCTTTTCAAATACGTTAAATTGACGTGCCGCTTCTAAATAACTGTTATTCTCTCAGGGTGTGATAGTATTTAAGATGAAGTTTTCATTATCCTTAAACTTTGCTTGCTTTAAGTAGGCTTTGACAACAGAGCTAAGCTAAGAAATGGCTCCCTTTCAATTTTATTTTCCAGAAAATAATGAATTAAGTGCTAAGATGTGATGAAAAACTGAACTTACTCACTGTTGTGGTTTGACTGGCACAGAATGTCCAGGCTACTTTGGGAATAGTGTAAAGGGTTGTTTGTTTACTATCTGTAAAGTTACAAGAGGAAGGGCTAGTAATGCAACTGGGAGGAATTTCACACTGGATCACAATGGTCACCAGTATTTTTAGATGGGACGTTGGCTTTGTAGATTCTTACCCTGTGCTGATTCACAGCAAGGAACTGTCTTGCAAAATTTCATGGACGCTTCTCAGCCTTCCGCCGTGATTATTTTCCTTTCTATATTTCTGCTTTAAGAGATTTCACAGAATCAATTAAGAGAGAAGGTGATTTTATCATCCACACTGGCCGGTGTGTCTGCTTGGAAGTGCAAAGCTATGATTTTACTATTTTATCATTTTATAAAGCCAGATAGTACAGTCCAGGATTTTGATGCTAGTAAGCTAGTTGTAGTGCAAATAATAGGAAAAGCTCAGCAAGTACTTAAAGATGTCTTAAATTTCACTGGATCCGCCACCCCACCCCCAAAAAAAAGACCCTGGTGTTCAGTAACTAATAATATAATTGTGGAGAAAAGGAGTAGTCACAATGTACTCTTCATTAAATGTGTAGAACCTAATTAGAACTGAGTTGTTCTGTGAAAAAAAATATTTAATAAAGCCTGGTGTCCTCTGAATTGGGTCCTCTGTTTGTCTGCTTGATCTCTGCATGCGCTGTGATAAATATAATTTCAAGCTTTCTTTGTGTCGACTGTGATTTTTGTCCCTGTTCAGCCTTTGTAGCTCTGCCAGCCACCTCGTGTGCCCTAACGCCTTGGGAAGAGGCAGCTGTGGCTAATGTGGAGTTTGTGTGTGGCCAGACAAGCAGCCGTGTGCCGACCGCTTGGCAGATGCCTGAGGTCGTGGTGCTGTCTCACCTTCCAAGTTAGAGCGCTGTGGTTTCCATCTTCCTCGTTACTTGGTCATTAGTTTTCATCCAACTTAAAAATAATCCTTTGGAACTTCAAAAAAGGTGAAGGGTTATGAAAGGAGGATGGGGCTTAGGAGGAGAGGATGAATTTCTGGAGGTGCGGGCTAAAACCAGGCTGAAAACAACCGGTCCGTTTAGGAAGTCACTCAAGAAGTGAAAGAGCAAGATGTGGAGTTTCTTGCAGCTTTAGAATTCAGTGCCTAGGGATTAAAAAGAAGCTTTTCCTTATCGTGTTTGGGTTTTTTTTGCTACAGGTGGGGAGGGTTTGTTTTATGTGTAATCCATTCAGTCTGGGGGAGAATCTGTGCTAATGGCTCTGTTAGGGATTGACTGATTGATCCTCAGGGAAGGATTCGGACCTTGCTGTTTTTGGGAGCAGGATGATCCTTTCTGGATTTCAGTCTGAGTCAGCACAAAACCAGAATCTGTAAACAACAACAGAAACAATGAACAGTGTGGAGGAGGGAGAAATAATACAAAAGGAAAATCAATCACATTGAGGTAGTGGTAAATTTTAAATTCATCTTAAAATGAAAGGAAGAGTCACAACCAACAGCTCAGGGTAATTCTTGAAATTAAGGAACCTGTTGAAAACTGTTGATAAGGCAGAATTTAGGAAAAAATGAATGTGGAAACAGATGTAATTGTACTATATGGATCCCAAAGGGTTAACAGAAATGGTATAAATGTGTTTCTAAAAATACACATTTATTAAGAACGTCAGTGGAGCTGCATGAGTTTTCACCAGGACTGAGTTCCTTTCATATTTATAAATCTTGTCTGCTCGCATGGTCTCTAAAGCAATTTGACATTCCTTATTTGCATATTTATTTCTTAACCTTAACGTAGCAATAAAATGTATAACCATCTCCATCTTATTACGAATCTCATGCTTGGTTTTAAATTAAAGGAAAAGAATCGATTCATTAAACTGTAAGCTATGACAACTGCAGGGATTTTTTTAAATGAATTTTCCAGTGAGTGAAATTGTTTCTGTGACTTATTTATTTTTTTTTTTAACCACAGCTATATTTTGATATGATTATGAAACACTTTAAGGTTTTTTTGCTGTATGTGTAAAGAACCAATATCGGATGTATACCAGGTTATTCTGCACTTACAACAGAACATGAGTTTGCTTCTGCAAGAATTGCCATGTCAACGTTTCATTAATAAATACTTCTGTGAAACTGCTTTGTGATAGAGAACTCGCGTATATCATTGCCCAGGATGAACAGGTAGGGAAAGACTCCCTCCATTTACAAATCCTTCTGAAATCATTCATAAATGTTAGCTCACTTTGCAGGAGGAATGCGTGCTATATGACAGCATGTCTATTCAGCCAACCAATCCTGTGATTACAACTGGTATTATAAATGAAATTTTTCTAGAAGTAGAATATTACCAGAAGACAAGATAAGAGAAATATTTCCTCCCTCAAAGAGATTTTGGTGTCCATAAGAACACACCTCATAGAAACACTGATATGACAACTGTAGTAACTGTAAAATGAAATAAATACTAATATTGTACCTATGTAATTCATCTATGTGATCTCCATATGGAAAACATCCACTAAAAATTCTCAATTAATAATACTGACATTTTGCACAGAAGGGAAGGCTGAGCAATTTGGATGGTTTTCTTGTTTGCAGTATATTGTGCTTACTCTCTTTGGGAAGAAAGAGAACTGTGCTTCAGTCTTCATGTATTTGAATTGTACAAATCACTTCAGTATACAAATTGCTTTTCCAGATAATGGACACAGTGTTCTAATAAGTAATGTTTTAAAATTAAATGAATCCATTTAAACTTTACCATTTATAGAGTATTTTAGTGCTGTAAATATAAAAAAAATAACATTCCAATGTTGTCTTCTCAGTCTCATTTTTTCCATGCCCTCTTCTTGTGTCAGGCATACTAGTCTCCCTGAATGTCTTTGACTTTAGATTTCAGCTTGACGTGATTCAGAACTATTACTGTTACCATATGTGAAAGCGTGATGCTTCTCACACACTTGGCTAGGTCTGATCTGCTTGATACATAGTCTGAAAGATATTTCAGAATGATTGTTTAAAAAGGAAAGTAATTTCCCATCTTTGGGGTTGCAATGAAAATCATTAGCTGTGATCTAAACATATCCTGTATAAAGGTGGAATATTCAAAATATTCAAGATGCTCAAAACAAAAGGTGGAAATAAAAATTATCAGGAGTTTAAGTTCCTAATCTCGCTTAATTCTATCTTGATGTAGCTGGCAAAGAAACAGGACTACTCTCTGCACCTTTTATTTTGTGGGATAAAAAAGTCAAGATCATTTAGCCTTCCCCTAAGATAGGCTTTCTATTCCCATTATTATTTTAGAAGCTTTTCTCTGCATCCGTTGCACTATAGTTAATTCATTCTTGAATGTTATGATTTGAGATGCACATAGTAGTCCTTCTTGGGTTACCATCTATGTCTGGAAACATTTTGGTAGATAATTTTAAAAATTATATTTGATGTTTTCACTCCTAAATGTGATCAGTTGTTAAATTCAAGTATTTGTCCCTCTGTTTCCAACCAATGAGCTCCAGACTTAGTGTGTAGTTCTGTTTTACCCATTTATAAGTGTATGTCCAAGTTCTGCTAAATTTTAGTTTTTCATAATGTTATTCCTTAAAGTTGTCATATTTTAGTGAATATCTAGACTATTGAAATAGGTGAAATAAGGCAGTCCAATTTGTTAAGGAAAGTTACACGCACTGCATATTACATGGTGTGGTAGAAAATCAGGAACAAGGAAACTAGAACAAGAGGCAGATGGAGACAGAAAGAAAGAGTGATATTGGGTGTGTTGTGTGGGACCAGAGACCTGCTGACTTCAAATGCTGAGTGTAGGAACTAGGAAAGGAGTGTGACTTACAAATGCAAACTTTACATTTCTAAAAACTATTGTTTGTTTTGGTTCCTGATATTTTGGAAATGTTCAGGGATTGTGGGGCATTTTTTTTTTTTTTTAACGTAACATGTAAAGCCCTAGTCTACTGAAGGTCGGGGTCCTCTTATATACGTCAATTTGGAGATGCAGAGGTAATAAAGATCTGTAATACTTTGGAAAATTTGGCTTTAAGACTGTAAAAATGCCTAGCTGTAAATTCCTTATTTCCACTATGTGGAAGCCCTTAGGTTCATTCCTCATTTCAGTTTGTTTTAAGATTGCAACAACTTCTGTGTTACGAAATGTTACTTCTTCTGACATATTAACTGAGAGTGACTGACCTGGGTCTTTTTAACATCTATAGTGTTTCCAGTTGTTATAAATGACACCGGTAAGGAATGGTGCATCAGATGTCTAACTTGCTGCAGCAACGAAATGACTCTTAATAGTGTGCCAGCAGGAGGAAGAAACTTGTAATTTAGAGACCAAAAAGAGAACTAAGCGGTGTTAATTATCTCATCCCTTTGTGCATTTGTCAGGTTTTAACTGGCCACTATAGTTTTAATGTACAAAAGAACTTTGTCCCTTTTACCATTTTGTTACCTAACGCCAATTCATTGGTGCGGCTGTGGCCTTTTCTCGTAGTATAACCTCAGAACCACTTTCTGTGAGCGGACTGAAGACCATTTTTTCGGCTTTGTAAATCAAGATGTTTTAATCCAAATGAACAATGAGATGATCTTAATCTTATTCAGAAGACATGTAATAAATAAATAATTACATCCTCAACTATCATGAAGCTGTTTAATTGTGTTATCTTGTATAATAACACAGTACAAGATGAAAAAAGGGGGGGGGATTAATTAAATTATTTTTTTCTGAAAAAAATTTAATCATTACTATTTTTAGTGAAATGCGTTCTTTTTGTGACAAGTGACAATAATGGGAGACAACTTATTTGCCCCTCTTTCTGTAGCAACTCTGTGTGATTCATCTTCAATAAACTCATTTCTTTTAACTAGATATAGCCCATAATTTGTTGTTTTGGTACCTAGATTCTCTGGCTATTCTTATTTTTCATGGTAGGAATATTAATCTAGAGTTACGGGACAGATTTATGCTGGTAGATGACTAGCGTCACAAGTGTTGCTCAAAATTTTTAAAGCATAAACTTCACGTTAAAATGAAAAGTAAGCTTCTGCCTCGACGCTTTCAAAAAGAACTCGAAATGTCCTTCAGTCCATACATAAAAGAAAATTTATACTCTTGTGAAGAGAAAGAAGAGAGAAGTTTTGGGCATTTTTAAGTGAAATAACTACTGTTGGTATGCATTGTTAATAAGCTCATGATCAATTTTGTTGGGGGGAATGAGACCAGGGATGAATATACAGTAGTGGAGAAGTGGGAACTGGGGATTGCAGTGGGGCGGTAAACACAGGTCGGAAGTAGCAGACATGACTCAAACATAAACATGTTTTTCAGCTCAGTGGTGCTGTCTTTAGCTGTAGATGGGGCATGCAAGTAGTGCTTTTGTTCCATTTGATGAATGTTTGGCATCCAGTTTCCTTGCCGTCTGGGCTCCCTGTCTGACCTCTGACTGGCAGTACTAGATCTATGCCAGCTTCCACCATCTACCTTAGTGTTGTATAGAAGCTCATAGTAAGAACTTTATATCTTAATATAATTTGGGCTTGAACCGATAAGCTGTGACAGTGAAATGTGGTTTCTGTTACAACACAGTCTTAGGAGGGTGTCGAAAGCTGAAGTGTTTAAGAACTTGCTCACCTTCTGTTCTTTGCTGGTTACTGTCCTGCACTGGGGTGTGGATGGATTTAAGCATCGCTACAAACTTAAGGAGATGAGACATGATTACAACAAACTTCTAAACAGAGCATGGCAAAGAGAAGAAACTTATTGTTTGTTTTCTACCCTGTTTTCCTTTGCAGTGGTCTACTCCACCTGTCTCTGAGGAACTGAGTTTCACGTTGCTATTCATAAATAGAAATAACTTGAGTACATGGAGATAATGGCAATGTAGTTAAGATTCTCATAAAGGCATCAATTTCAGCAACAAAGTATCTTTCCCTTTTATTAGAAAAAGGGTTATCACTTGTGTGCAAAGAGAGTAGAGCATTAATTCCCTGAATTAATGCAGGGATACATTCATGTGGCTGCCTTCAGGTCAGCGGAATAAGCACACACAGGTCAGTGCATCTATTCGGTGCTTGAACGAGGTCAGAGCAATTCTGTTAACAGAAACAGTGGAGTTCATCAATTCTGCTCACTTAAATCTATTTGAGAGTATAATTTGAGTTCAGCAGTCTCCTAGCGTTAACCTACTTGAGCTTCGTCGTGTGTGCCTGGCAGCTCCAGAGCCAAGTGCCTGAGCCATATGTCCAAGAGCCACATGGCAGTGCCGAGGCGTCACCTGGGTGGCAGAGGGAGTGCTTGGGAAGGGAGGCCAATGCAGCCCTAGGGAAAGGGGCGAGGAGGCAGTTGGAAGAAGGAAAACGTTATCCTATCCTCTATTTCATGTAGCAGATCCAAAACACAACTGCGACAAGTGTGTTTGAGACAGCCCTTATCACAGGTAACGCTGGGGCTGAGCCTGGGAGTTTTCCAGCAAGAATGTTCTGTATTTCTCAACACAACTCAGAGGACTGCTCTGGGAAGGACTCTGGTGCTGGCAGTGAGGCATGCACAGTTTTAAACACTGCGTTGTTTCTGTCCTTAATTTTAAGGATTAAGGGATAGATGTCTAAGGCCTGCTCAAAAGATTAATGTAGAATTAATGTATGACATATTAATCAGTACAACTTTACGTTTAATTTTGTAAAACACCGACCATCAACTTCAGCATGTTGTAATACTGCATCCTCATTTTGTACAGCATCCATCATAAGCTAACTGGCTTTACATTTATAAGATTAAATGACAAATAGTGTGATTTTTCAAGATAGGTTTTTTTTTTTGATGGCAGTAAAGGACCAAATTTTCTTGGAAGAAACTTGTTGCACGGGTAGAGTGGAGTGCAAATAGCAGTGCTCATAAAAACTTGACACGTAAATATGGCTAAAATGCACAGATTCTGGAAGGTTTGGGAGGGACAGTTCTTTGCTTCCTTGTTTTATTAGCAACAGCCTGTGTGGTATGCCGTCCTGTGCCATGAGGCAGTTATATTTCTGCCATTGCCCAATTCTTTTGCCTTCTGGAGCGACAAAGTCTCGATCTACTGCAGTAGCAATGTGTGTACAATATTGCCATGGAAGCAGTCTGCTGCACTTTTGAAACACACAAGCTTAAACACTTTTGAACGGGTACCACTCTTATCCTATACATACTGCAGTTTTAATGCAAAGTATCACATAGTCTTGTTATTTTAACCTGAAGTTATAAATGTAATTGGGGAGGGGGGAGGTTTAAAGCTTAAATTCTAACGTTAATGGTCAAGAAAAAAAAAACATTATCTCCTGAACCACTCCAGAAGTAGAGATTTTTCTAACTAGATCAAGAGAAGTAAATGATACTTTTTTCTTTTTTTATACCAGGCTACGATATTTAAGATCTCTTTAATGAGCAGTTATAATCTAACTGCAAAATAGGCTGAGAAATACTGTCTTTAAGGAAGACGGCAGAAAGCAGTGCACTAGTGCCAGTTAAGAAGGATGATCTTTCACAGAATAATTAAGTGTTTAGGATGGCTAAAGGGTAGACCCAACTACTTTGGTCTACACCTTAGTTTGCTGGGACGTAAAAGAATTGATAGTGGTTGAAGATCGGTCCCTACAGGCCTAATTCCAGTGAGTTCCTTTTATACTGACACTTTGCTTACGTGCTTTGGGAAAGCGGCAGCACCTATGTTTTGGAACATATGCCACCCATGGGTTTCGTATGGAGCAGTGCAGTCGTTTTGACTTGCAGCTTTTCTCCAGCTGAAAGAAATGAAGGAGCAAGGAAAGGTGTAAGAAAAACAAAAAGAATGTCCCAATTGAAATGCCTGATCGAAAGACAGATGAAATAATCTAATATTCTGCTAATGTACAAATAAGCCTTTTCTGTGATAGCCCCATGGGTGCTATGCAATAGCAGATGAGAAACCAAGTGATTGCTTGATTCTCTATGGGAGTAAAATTGACTTACATAGTGACAGAAGTGAGACACAGAGCGCTCTTGAAGAAATTATTTGTTAAGATGTCATCCATGTTTAGTGTTAGGCTAAAGGAATGTAAAAATAAATGTAACCTGTTGTTGGGAAAGAATCAGGACACATGTTTTTGCTACAGTTTGAGTAAGTTTGAAATTGTGAATTTTGGAGCTATTCACAGAGATGGTGATATTTTTTGTGTTACTGAGATTTGTTAAATGTGATCTGATATACATGGAAATCATCATGGTGAAATCTCTGGAAATGTTTAAATGTTGTAAGAGGGAAAAGTAATTAGAATGCGTAAGAATTTCTAAGTGTCGAGATACGTGAGTAAATAACTTCATGATTTGTAGAGTTTGCAATTATTTATGTGTATTTATATATTCAGAAAATATTGTCTATGATAGCCATTGAAACTATGTAACTGCTAGGAAATCAAACAAGTTGAAATATTACTGATTTTACACTGTAAAGAGGAAGAGATCTACCTATTACCAAATATTAATATTCTTATGATACAATGCTGGAATACACAGAAGGGTCTAGATCAAATGCATGCAATATTATATACATTTTATTATAAATGTTTTCATGTACAATTTAGAGGTATTTCCCCCCAAAATAAAGCAAGTCCACAGGCAATGGAGATGCTTAGTAAGGGGGAAAAGTATGGACACAGCCTCCATCAGCTGTTATCTTTTCCTTCTTTCAAATAAGTTACTCTTTAACATATAAAGCAACTGTAGGTAGTTATAAGGTGTATCTCGGAGTTTGCTCAGAAAATAATTTTGAACTTTGACCTAATTTATTTCAGTGCCATTCAGATGGTAGCGCTCACAAACACCGTTTAAATGTTCTCATCGCTCAAGGAGTGTGTAAGTTTTCCAGATACTCCAGCTGCCAGCGCAGCTAAGGGTTGTGAGCATGAGACAATCTTGGTAATGTTTGGGGTTGCACAGAATTACATTTCTGACCTATGCTACAAGCTGAACGTGGAAAGGACTATTACTCTAGACGTTAAAGCTCTTGGGTTTTAAAAACACACTGTCTAAATAAGCACGGTTATTTTACTAAGTCTGTTAAAGCCACCATAATGTTTCTTTCCATTATTCAGCACTGCAGTTTCTAACTCAGCTTGATATACGTGCACCAAAGTGAGAATCCCAATGGCTGTTCTATTTCATCCTGCGTGCAGGATGTTTTGCACCTCTTTTACTATGGCTTCTTGCTGCTAACAAAAAGCCATAGATCTGTCTAGATTTCAGACTCCTCTGTAGCAGTTTCTCAAGGTGATGACTGGCTTTTGTTTGGGTTTGTTGGGTTTTTTTTTTTTTTTTTTTGGTGTGGTCCCCCCCGCCATTTGTGTCACAGCACCATGACCTCTTTTCTAAGGTAAAATTTTATAGGACTGTACTGGCTGGACCTTGACGTTAAAAATAGAGAGTTTTCCTCTAGGTCACTTCCCACTGCTTATTTAGGTGTAGCAAGGGTTCCTAGTGATACGGTACCAGGTTCTTTCCATGATTAAAATAGCTCATCTGTAAATCATAGCATCAAGGTATCAAGCAATTTAAGTACCTATTTCTTGTTCCTCTAATTTTTTATGTAATGAACCTGACACTTTCCAGGATTTCAGCCCTGTACAGTGCTCAGCTTTGCACATACCTTGGAGATAAATCCTGGATTCAGGGAGGAGAATAATTCATGGTAGATTGGCTTATTTCCTTTTTTGTGACAGATGTGTGGACCAGAATAGACACTGGATGGTTATGCTAAGTAGTATGAAGGTGTATTTGTGGATTGAGTGTAAGAGATGTGCTCAGAGAGCCTCACTGAATGCTTTTATCTTATGGCACACTAAACAATTTCATGGATATTACTGTTGCACATTTTGAAATCCATTTATTTGTATTTCCTAACTATGTTCTTGGGAGATGGCGAGGTAAGACAGCAGCAACTTAGTTTGGATCAATAATCTGTAGGTATAATATACAAAAAGAATATTTTAATAAGGCCAGGGATTTGCTTTTTGCATGAAATTTTTATAATTACAGCAATGTGGTCTAATAATGTGAAACTCCTTTCTAAGTGGCTGACTTAGTTTTTTAACTTATAACTTATTTTTGTTGCTGGCTGAAGAAAGCAAATGTGATAAACTCTGTAAGGAGATTTCAGTGGTTCCTGATGCACTCCAGCTGAACAATTTTCATCAGAACAACAACAACAAAAAAAGAGTGCCCTGGTGTTTAAGGGCTGCTCCTCTGCCAAATGAAAACATCCATTTATAGAAAACGGAGCTATTAGGGCTCTTTCCAAATTGAAAAATACAACGGGGGGAAAAAAATGTGTTCTCAGAAAGCTTCAGGCGTTGTTGTTGTTGTTGTTTTTCCAGTGATATGCAGGCAAAAAGATTTCAAAAATGGAGGATTATAGCAGGGCATAGTCATTCACAGCAGCCTGGTGTAAGTGAATGGAGCTTTGCGTGTTCTCAAGCCCTGTTAGGAACGATCAGATCACTGAGGGTGCCAAGCTCTGGTGCCTACTACTGGGTTTAATTATTTTGCCTGATTTTACGACTAAGTGACATTAAACATTTTCTCCCAGGCACAGAGGTACTTCTTAACTGTGTCAGCAGTGTTTAACACCTTTGCTTGCTTGAAAGACTCTAACAGCTTTGTATGATATATGTACCATTTTTGGGGAAAGCTAGGGTTTTATTGACATAAAAATCATAGCTATTGTGGGCTAATTTTAACTCTGGCACATGGAGGTGTGCTGACCAATGATTACAGTAGGTTTGCATCTGCTTTTTTCAGGTCTGAAGTTATTACCTTACCCTTGCTCCCCCTAACATTCACCTTGTTTCATTTCTTCTGTGTTGTAATGAAGCAGATTGCTTTCTCCATCATTAATTCAGGATGAAACTTCAACTGAACTCCAAAGTCTTAGGAAATTTAGGCAGATGAATAAATGTATGAAAGCTGCAAAGACAGAATTGCTTGTCTGCCAAGTCACTTCCTTGAGATTAAAAGATGCTGTCATTTAATTGAAATAAATTATTGCTTAAAAATCACCAACCAAAGACTCAATAAAATGACTTCTAGGATTAGCAGCCTTTTGAAGATGACAATACACCCCCGGAATAAAATCCATATTTATTTTATATGTCAAATTAAATGAGACTATTGAAGAGTTTTTCCACTTTGCCCAGACTTCATTTTGTTTCCGTGGCCTACTTTTGAACTTACTTAAATTAATGTAGTTAGAGCCAAGTCCTCTGAAGATAGTGAAATTACTGTAGCAAATAACTCCTGTAAAGAAGAGGAGGATCAGGCAAGTATGTGTAATATCAAAAGAATTCTTCATGAAACTGCTTTTACAAGGAACTATTAAAATCTGAACTTAAAAATTAGGCCACAAGACAAGATTTTCAGAAATGCTGCCAGGAAAAGAAATCCCTGTTACTGTTGGTAGTGTTAATGGCTACTACCCGCTGCCCATTTGATGCGTGCGCAATCATGGGTCGGGTTAAAGTTACGTGTTTAGTCATCTTTTAGTCAAGCTAAATGTAAGTGGAATTAATGTCCCTCTTCACATGGATACCTAGATGTGGTAGGAAGCTAGCTGGATGCCTATTAAAGCCAGATTATTGTACTTTGAAAAGGAGGTTTTATTTTTTTTTATTACAATTGTAAGCTGAAGGCATATATTGAAAGGCTACGCATGTGTGTGAGCGCTCAACCAAAAAAAAAAACTAGGGCAGAAAGAATGGAAAATTGGCAAACGATCAAGAGAAGAGGTGTGAGTACAGCCTTAGTAGATACGGAGACAAGCCCTTTTGTCATAAAGCACACTGGGGAGGCAGCTTTGTGATGATCATCAAGAGCACGCTCGCAGTGCGGCCAGCCCAGCTATGGGCGTGCTGCCGCAGAAAGGGAGACTTCTTGTGCCTTCCCTGCGTGAGTCTCCCCCCTCCGCCTGCTTGCCCCTGACTTCAGGGTAAGCTGATTTAACCCATTGATCAGGTGGGGGGGAAAAACATCACCTGTGTACTTTTTCTGCTCTTTTACAGTTTCAGTCTCTGCACCATAGGATTGGATGACTGTCAAAACCACATTGACTGAGAGGGTGGCAGGAGCAGAAGGTCAGGGCCTCTTGCTCTTGTCAGCAGCAAGATGTTAGTTCAGCTTCAGTCGCTGGGATAAGCTGTACCTTCAGCTGTGTTAAGGGCATGGGTGGAGAAAGTGCATGCGGATTGTCATAACAACTTCTTTTTTAGGCTTTTTCTGCTCACTGCAACTTCCTATTTTTCAGTAAGTGCCAAGACTTCTAAATAAGGGCTCAAAAACGCAGCAAAGGCTCTACCTTCATAGGAGATGATTTTCATCCTAAAAAAGAGTATTTTTCCCCCCCGTCTGAGCATGGTCATTTAGACTGTCCTCAGAGGAGATCTCAGTGACCTGACAAACTGCTTTTAGTTTGCCCTTTTGAGGACAGGGTCATGGTGGTTTTATTAAAGGTCTTGTGCTTGTAAAGAGAATATTGCTGGAGACAAGACACTGAAGTGGCAGAAGGTAACAAACCTGGGAGAGCAGGAACATAGATGCTGCTTTCCAGGTGTTCATGATGATCTAACTGAAGGCAGAGAAAGTGGCAGTATTGTCCATTTCCCATGATGGTGCTATCTGGTCAGGCTGTCCCAGCCCCAGTTTGCTCCCTGTGCACCTCCAGTACCTACAAAGGTGGCAGAGTGGTAGCTCTGACAGTGAGATTCAGTCTTCCGAATCTATCGGGTTCCTTAGGCTGCTCAATCTGCCCTCACAGCATCTTTCTTAAAGACGGCTAAATGGAGTGATAAGTGACAGTAGTTCACCCTTCTCATTGTCTGTCCATCACTTAGACTTTGAGCATCAGTTTTTGTGTAATTTCCCCTTGCATTCCCCCTTTTACCAGAAAAGATTTTAGCATAGGCTTTGAATAGTAGGAGTAGATTTATTGGATTGGATGCGTCTACTCTTCCCAGAGTTTGTTGACTGTTCATAAACAATGTTGTGCAATAGGTTGAAATGGATTTTTTTCTTACCTTGAGCCATTCAGAGTGCAGGGTCTTGACAAGAGACAGCATCATGTTAGAAAAGAGAAACTTAAAATGCACAGTAAAAATCTTTACTTCTGGAACTAAGAATAACTGGTAGCAGAAGTAAACTATTTTCTTGCGTGTGCGAACAGGGATTAACTTTGCCAGTGCTTCATCACTACCATTAACTAAAAATGTTAGGAGTTGTAGAAATTTGTCTTCTATTTTGGGCCAGAAGAATGTTTGTTCTAGTATTTGCTGATGACAATATTTGGTCTAGCAATGAATTAGGATCCTATACATAACTTTGTGGAACTTGAAACCACCATATTAGCAATCAAGGGCTGGATTTTAGCCATTTCAGCGTCTATATAGAAATAAAATGCACGACCTAATGACAAACTACAGGTCAATATGAGAATCAGGAATGCAACAATACCCACTCCTCTCTTCCAGAGAAATATTCAGAGAAAGGAATTCATACATGGTAATTTATCAGGTTGATTTTTTTTTTTAATGCTGGGCTTACTGCGCTCTTCTACAGCCCATCTGCTGACTGGCTGTACTCTTTACTCATCCTTTAATTAATTTTTTTAAAGATCTACAGTTTTTTAACTAGTGCTACCTGTGCGAGGTGGGTGATGGGAAGCTGGTTATTCCTGACATGCAAGAAAGTGCCAGTTGCATTCTCTCTCTGTCTCTCTCTCTCTTTCTGGTCTTCTCATGTTTGCTGAGCACTATGGGGGCTGGGGAAGAATTGTAGAGAAGCTGGTACAGCTGCTGCATGCTGCTTTTCTCTGGTGGCAGTCCCAAAGGTCCTTGTATTAAGTGGCTCTGTGCTAGTCTACTGATGCAACGGCTTGTCTCCCCCTCTCTTCATGGTCAGTGGACTAGGACAGAGATGAGGAAGAAGCAAGAGGAGGCATCTAGCGTGAGACACTTCTTTTGAAGCTCCTAAATTATCTTCCATGGGTAATTTATCAGTCAAATCAATGTTACACTCGAGACTATGTTAATGCCATGAATATTGGGACTGACATCTCGTTTCATGTTTATTGGGGGGGGGAGGAAAAGATCATGTTGATAGTACTGTATAAAGCATAGGGATAGTGTGTCCTGTCTTCATTTCCTTATACTAAAAAAACTTCAAATGCTGATTTCCTTAAAAATACATTTTCCATACTGATACTGCAATGTGTTGGACCATTTCCTTTCTATCTGAATGCCAACATTTGAGAATGCTCAATCTGAAAAAGCCTTGTGTAAACTACACTGAATAACAGAGCATAAAATAATGAGGCAACATACATGATGTTCTCCCAAGTGAAAATGATACTGAATGCTCGGTAAAAAAAATTTTGGATGCCTGTTAGAAATCCAAATTAGCAGTGTGGCAAGGCTATCTTATAAAAGTATGACATCAGTTCTCAAAAGTTCATCACAGAAGTGGTTTCTCATATTTGCTGTATGTGCATCTGCTGCAGTAGCATGCCCAGCCTCTTGTACTTATTTAGACGTCTCAGGTTGTACTCATTGAAGAGGGCTGCCAGTAGTTGGTGGGAATGCAGGACAGAAGCGTTGGTAAGGTGCCAGGAGTGTTGGCTTAGACATTCGATTCTGAGCTCAGACCTGTATTAGTGGAGCTGGGATACATGAGAGATTGTAGGATACACAGGGAAGTATATAGAAGCTGTATAGGCAGACACTTATTTCTGTCACTCTTTAGCAGAAAAGATTATGATTGTGCTTATTTTTAATTGAGCTCTGTCAGTAAGCCAAGCCCTGGGGTAAGAGAATGCAGAAAGCGTGAATGGGGAAAGATTTTTCAACAGAGTGTGAAGGAGAAGGATTGGAGTAAAAATAATTGGGATGTCTCAGGGCAGAAGTGGTGCTAGGGTTCTGGAGTACTCGGGGAAGAAATGGGAACTCTACATGATAGTACATTCCTGCACACGCAACTATCTTCTGCTATTTCCCTGCCTATTTTAATCAGATGGTAGCAAATGAAAAGAATTTTTTGTTTGATTACCTAAAGGAAGTCATTCAAATGAGATCTGTCATTAAAGGACAAGGGCTCCTAAACACGATTTAGATGAAGAGTAATTTAGCGCAGATTCACTGGGTACCGTTTTTGTCTGCCAGGATAGTTTCAAGTCCCCTTACCGTTTCTAATTTTACCATCTCTCTGTTCCCAGTGTTGTTCTCTTGTAGCTGAAGGCTTCTGTATGTCTCCTGACCGGTAGTAACTCCAGTGTGAAACACTGTGCCCTGCAGCTGGGGAGTGACATGATGGGGAGCCGAGGTTTGGTTCCACAGGGTGTATCATATGTTGGCAACTTCTGGGGCTGGTCCCACTTCAAGGAATAGTGCTGAGAAAAGCAATGAATGGATATTAAGAATGTTTAATCTAAATCAGATCCCACTTTTCTGGTCTATTTACCAAGATTAGCAGATGCCTTCTTTCCAGGAATATAACCTAGACAATCTGGTGTTTTCTAGGGGAAGTTGTAATTACATTAAGTTATAAATACCTTAAATGATTATAGTATTTCAATATTTCATTTAAATGATTACAAGGAAAATTACTATCATTACGACGAGGTTACAGCATTGGTGAATAAGGGGAGAGCAACAGATGTCATCTACCTGGACTTTTGCAAGGCATTTGGTACTGTCCCACGTGATATCCTGGTCTCTAAATTGGAGAGAGATGGATTTGACCGATGGACCGCTCAGTGGATAGGGAACTGGCTGGATGGTTACACTCAGAGTTGTGTTCAACAAGTCAATGTGCAGGTGGCANAGATGATCAGAGGATTAGAGCACCTCTGCTATGAGGACAGGCTGAGAGACTTGGGGTTGTTCAGCCTGTAGAAGAGAAGGCGCTGAGGAGACCTTAGAGCAGCCTTCCAGTATCTGAAAGGGGCTTACAAGAAATCTGGAGAGGAACTTTTGACAAAGGCACGTAGTGATAGGACGAGGGGTAATGGCTTCAAACTGGAAGAGGATAGATTTAGATTAGATATTAGGAAGAAATTTTTCACTCTGAGGGTGGTGAGGCACTGGAACAGATAGCCCAGGGAAGCTGTGGAGGCCCCATCCCTGGAAGTGTTCAAGGCCAGGTTGGATGAGGCTTGGAGCAACCTGGCCTAGTAGGAGGTGTCCTTGCCCATGGCAAGGGGGCTGGAACTAGATGATCTTTAAGGTCCCTTCCAACCTATGATACTACTTTCACTGAGCTTTTGCAAACTCTGACTTGCAAGGAGTTATCCTGGGACCTCAGCAAAAGGTGATGCATTGTGTGTTGTGGACTAAATATTGTCATGTTATATTTTTCCTCACCTGTTGGAAGTTTCTGGGTGAACACGAGATAAATGTGTAAAAAACGGGGAAAAAAAACCCAACCCATAGACATCACTTGCTTGACTAAATGATGTTTAAAAAAAAAAGTTTTTAACTAGACAAATTGAAATTCATCTAGTTAGAAAAACTGCAGCAAAACAATCTGATGTTAGTACAAAGAAAACAGCAGATGATACCAATTGTCCAACTATCCATAGCAATTTGTAAATAATGCTCTTTATGCTAGCAGAGAACCAATCATGATGGAAATGTAATTTAAAAAAGCAAAACAAAAAACAAGATTTCAAATAAAATCTCACATGAGAGCCAGAGATCATGCTGTTATTCTGTGAAAATTAAGAATGCCATTCTTTCTCAAACATTTTATATATGTTTTTATTGCTGTCTCAAGTAAATGCTAGCCAAAGTTATCCTCAGCTTTCCCAATGCAAAGTGATTCCTTTTGGTCGTAGAAAGGTGTGATACAAGCCTTAGCCTACAAATCCTGCAGTCTTTAACTGCACAGCTTCATCCCAAAAATGGGGTGAAGAACCTTTTATTTATTTTTTTTTTTTCCTTCCCCTTTCAGAGCTCATGGTTGCTGCTCAAAATTTTGCAGACCTTGTTGCATCAGTGCTGGAATTACTGCTGGGTTAGCTAGAATTAGTGCTGCATTGGAGGCTGCTGTGACTGGACGTGGTGTTTTGAAGCTGATTTTCACCTATCTTGCTTTGCTTCAGCTCTTGTGGCTACTTGCTATTGAAATATCATAAATTAATTTTGATTGAAAAAGACCTCTGGGGGTCATCTGGTCCAACATCCTGCTCAAAGTAGGGCTGATCCTGAAGATATATCAGATTGCTCAGGACGTTGTCCTGTTCAGTGTTGAAAATTTCAGAGGCTGGAGGTTTCCCAGGCTCTCTGGGTAACCTGTTGCAGTGCTTGATCACTGTTTGCCCTTTTTCCCCCCTTAAATCTAATCAGAATTTGTCTTGCTGCAACTTGGGACTGTGACTTCCTTCATCGGGCACCTACAAGAAGAGTCTGGCTCCATCTGTATTCCCCCTGTTAAAGACTAGAAGACTGCCATTAGAGGCCCTGGTAGCTTTCCCTTCCTGGGACTGAAGGAGCCCAGCTTCCTCAGCCATTCCTCATGCATGATGTGCTCTCTCACCATCTCAATGGCCGTCCTTGGATTCTCTCCTGTTTACCAGTATTTCTTTTGTATCTGAAGGCTCAAAAGTGAGCACACAACTTGAAATGCAGCTTTAACAGTGATGACTGGAAGGGAATGGTCACTCCCATCAAACCACTGGCTATGCTTTTGCTAATGCAGACAAGTCTGCAGTTAGCACTCGCTGCTGCGTAGGCACACTGCTGATTCGTGTTCAACTCCTTGTTCACCAGATTCCCATTTTCCTTTCCCAATGAGTGCTACTTAGGTTGTGAGTCCCCAGCCTGAACTGTTGCATGAGGCTGTTTTCTCCTACGTGCAAGACTTTGGCTTTGCCTTGATGAAATTCGTGAGGGTGCTGCCAACCCATGCCTTTGCCTTGTCAAGGCCCCACTGAAGGGCAGCCCAGCCCTCCAGTGTACGAACGTAACGATTTGACTTGGCTGAGCTTAGGTAAATGAGTTGTGAGAAAAGCACTTCAGTTTGCCATTCCAGCAACTTCGCTGAAGGAGAAAGCTGTGTCTTTCGGAGATCTGGTAAGGTGAAGTCTTACCCTCTGTCCTCTTCCACTTTGCTCCACAGTTGGTGGGGTTGCCTTGATGTTCCCTTTAGCTCATTCAGCTTTTGCCTTTTGGTACTTTTTGAGCAGTTCCTGAATCATTACTGTCACTTACTGAATTCCAAGTTAATATTTTCTGCTTTACTAGCTTCTTATAGAATTAATCAATGACATCAAAAGAGGGTTTTATGTTCGTACATCACCAAACTCTTTCTTCGGGGATCAATGGCACCAAGAAGTTACTGCATTTAGATTCGAGCCTAAAAAGGGTTAGTCTGACAGGCACTTGCTGGCAGGGGTTGGACTCAGCATAAAAGGAGGGTTAGCGGTCTTTGACCTTTGTGTTTAGAGCATTAGCTGGTATTTAGAGCCTCCTGTTTGTGTTTCTTCTCAGCTTCGGGTAATTCAGTCCTGCAGCCCAGAAGAGTTTTTTTAGCTGCCAGGCTGAAGATGGTTTGGACAAGGTACACTTCTGCTTTTCTGCTAAAGGTGTCTTGAAATTATTTGAGTTAAATTAGAAGCATTATTCTGTCTAGATGTTCCGATGGAAAAAAAGGTTATCCTCTACTCAGGTTCTTGATGGCTGTTTTTGTGGTTTATTTTAAAAGGAAACAAAATCATCCCACACAAAAGAAATGTTTTTCATTAAGTAGAAGATTTGAAGACATTACTCAATCATAAATATGTTCTTAAAGATTGAAGTCTCAGAGCGAGTAATGTTAATAGGAGTGCTTACAAAAACTCTGTGAGGTTTTAAAATGGAGCTTTTTTTGCAAATGGCAGGCAATTAAATTATTTATAACAGATTAAAGCTGTGCCAATATCACTTCTGTTTTATTATTTCTAAATAGAAAGCAATGCTGTTTGCTTTGTTTTGCACAATCTGGCACAATCTGTGTGTCGCTTTTAACATGGGTATCTTCGAAAAATGTGATTTCTTGGAAAAAAATTATTGTCTCTATGCTGAACTAATACTTCATATCAGATTAATTTATACAGGCCTTTCATAAGATAGTCATATTGTTTAACACGCTTTTGATTAAATGGCCTTTAGAATCATAGCATCCTATTTGCTGGACCCTAAGAATTTGTAATTAAGAACTTACCCATTATTTACTGAAGATGAGAAAGTACAGGAACTAGTGCTGCTAAATGTTTTTTGAAAAGGCCAAACTGGACTGTTAAATGACGTTTCAAGGTGTGTGTGTGCAAATTCACTGGCAGTGATAAACCAATAATTGCATTAGAAAGCAAATTATTTCTACTCAGTGAGGAATATGGAGGTGACTAGTATAAAGTTGCTTGTCTTCACCAATCTGATGGCCTTCTATGATGTTATAACTGGATGGCTGGATGAGGGGAGAGCAGTAGAAGTCATCTCCCTTGACTTCAGCAAGGCTTTTGGCACTGTCTCCCCTAACATCCTCATCAGGAAGCTGCAGAAGTGTGGGCTAGATGAGGAGACAGCGAGGTGGATTGGAGAGCTGGCTGTGTGACAGAACTCAGAGGGTTGTGATTAATGCAGCGGTGTCAAGTTGGAGGCCTGTAACCAGTGGTGTCCCCCAGGGGTCAATACTCGGCCC
>VYXH01004496.1:22864-44193 GCA_013397275.1 Burhinus bistriatus | reverse complement strand
GGGGGGAAATGGGTAGTGCATCATTGTGACACAACAATGTCATGTATGGTGACACCGTTTGTCATGGTGGGTTTGAACCAGGAGCACATTTAGTCTCTCGGGTGCTGCCGATCACTTTGCTGCATTTTGTTTGTTTTTCTTTAATTATTTAGAAGGTCCCTCTTTTCCAAAACATTCCCAGAAATGGTAAGTTTGGACCGTGTAGTTCTCCTGTGGATAACAGCGTTTATTGTGACAATTTGCACTGCATGACATATACTGGCCAATGGGGTCAGGAGACATTTTGAGTGCTGTAGCCATTGCAGGAATATTCTACATACTGGAGAAATCCACTGTTGGGCATAACTAAAGTAAGCCCAAGTCACCATTCAAAACTTGGTTTTCAGCCTGGGGGAGGAAAAAGATACACTGGTCTTCAGGGAAAAAGGAGCAAGGGTCCCAGCTGATACTTGGATTTTGAGGGGTTTTGCTGCTTGCTGACTGTGAAGCACCATGCCTACTCACACACTGAATGTCATGCCATCTGGGTAGCAGTTAAAATAAAATTGTATTCTGTCCGTACTGCCTCTTTTGCCAGGTATTAAGGGAAAAATATGTATGGTGTTTACCTGTGCTCTATCCATTTCCAGCCTGAGACTTCTATAAAATGATGAATTATTGTAGTGTGGTGCTATGTTAATTTAAGCCAAATTAAAACATACCATGAATTTCATTTGCCTTTTATGGGCTAACTTAAATGGTAGCTTATCCAAATGATCACACATTATTCCTCCTTAAATAAATTAGCTTAGCAGGGTTTTATTCACTGTAGACAAAGTTCAACTGTTTTACATCACAGAAGGATTTTAATTAAAAATCATAGATGTGTGATGAAGACTGTTAGACTAGATTTTCTTGACCTTTGGGTCAAGAAATTTATTTTTGCTATTCATAATTTATTAAGCCCTTTTTGATCTCTTACTTTGTCAGTTGTATTGTTCTTCTGACCTGTGTCTGTGTTTCCAAAATTCTTATTGGGGAATTAAAATTAGAAACAAAAACAAAAAACCAAAACCAACACCCCAAAAAAACCCAACCCCCAAAAAACCCCAAAATATTTCAAACTATGGCTTCAGAAAAAGCCATGCTGGGAGCTACGTGTATCACTTAGCACTATTCATGAAGAACATCATCCCCTAAAAGAAAAGAGTTTCATCTTATTTTCCAAAAATATCAGATGCTTTCTGACCTTTTATTGAAATCCAAATATATTCTCAAGAACGCCACAGGTATCCTTGTGCCAGCTTAAGAGATTTGTTCGCATTTTCCAGGAAAGCAACTTTCAGAAGCTGTAAGAACAATTCTGAAGGGCCTCAGAGTCACCTGTGCTTCTTGTCATCCCCAGTGAATGTTAGTTTAGAAACTTCTGTGGTAACACACACTGAGAGACAGGCCCTATTGCCGTATGACCGAGGCATGTATAGCAGACTTCATATCAACATGACACTCTTAACCAGAAAGATACTGAAAAGCCCTTTTTCCACATCTCTCACACTCAGAATAATGTCTTACTTTAATTTCATGTCAGAAAAGTATCAGGACAGATTTCTTTTTTCTTCTTTTAACAACCCTTATAAAACTAGAGTCCTTTTCAGGAGCAAGTAGATCATGAGGAAAGAAAGAATATGTATAGCAGACTTCCCCCACAACTAATTTTTGCTGATTGCTGAGGGCCAAGGGATTTTTCAAAATATCATTGCGCTCCTATCTCGGTTTCATTTGCAGCTTATTACTCAAGAGTGGGATGCCAGACATACTGTGATGTATATTGCTGTTACTTCAAATGTTTTGCACTAGTACGTGTTAATTTTCTTCCATCTGCAAGAGCTTCCTGATTGTTATTGATAAATTTGGATTTTCTCCTTCTATATTCTCCTCTCTTATTTCAGTCCTCCTTTTATTCGCTGCAAAGAGCACAGCTGCAGTTAAAAGGAGTTTCACATTTTCAGTACGCAACAATTTTCAGTGTACTGAAAAGAAGCAAGTCAACAGTTCAGAGGTGGTGACCCTTCCCTGCATTAGGTGATTTTTCCTTCTCCCAAAATTACCTGGGGAAAAAAAACTATCCTATTAAAACCAAGTATGTAGTCAACAGTAGACATAAAAGAAGGAGAACATTGGCAACAGTCGACTTTTTAAAGGCAGTTTCAGACAATTTATTTCACTAAACATAGAGTGAAGTAAGTCTGTATTAAGTTTTGATTTATTATTTTTGATTGTTCATGCTGACAGTCTTGTGTTTTGCAGCGCTCATACTGTAGATCTGGAAAAGAAAAACAAATATCATATTTAAATGACACATCTTTTCACTTTTGTGACTTCTTCCCTATAGTCTAAAAAAGCACAGGGAATGGAATGAAAGGAAATCTGACCGAAATAGTCGAACAGAGTGTGACCATGAAAATATAGGCTATTTATGGTAATGTAATAATAAATGGTAATGAATGAAGGGAAGAAAAAGAAAGATGAGGCAAGTACAAAATTGAACAATTGACATTAGTGACTGTGGTGAGCCTGCCAAAATTATTTCCCTTAGCTCTTCAGTTTGTACTTCAGCTGTGACTGGCAAATGCCTTGTAAATCTACTACAGCATGTCTCCCTCAAAATGAGAGGCAACAAAATCGTAAGAAGTTTGTGATAATAAATTTAAGTGATAATGATCTTGGGGCTCAAGTGTCTGAAACAATTAGCACCTTTAGAGGTTACTTAAATGCAAAACCACAACTTATTTCCTAGGGGAATTTTAAAAAGCCTTTTGATGCAAATAAAGAACAGAGATATTTTCCTCATTTGTTGAATAATTAAAATTAATTGTTTTGTTAGAAATCATTGTAACGTTGAACTTCGGTAAAAATTGGAAAAGCTGGAGAAAACTGAGTCAGCTTGACCTCAACAACAGGACATCTTATTTGTTTCTAAACATCTTTGAATATATTATTTTTTGTACACTATTCCTCTGGACTCTTATGCTTTTCTGTAATTCTTATTTCCATAAAACATAATAGCCATGGAGCAATATAGATTATGTAGGGAGGCAGAAGCGAGCAAGGCGTTGGTCTCGTTGTTAATACCAAATGTACCAAAAGATCTGACAAGTGTTTGAGCACTGGGATGTCAGAGAAAACAATACAGTACTGAGACTTAGTTTTGCTTTTTACATATTTATGCTATAAAACTGTCAATGTCCACATGCAGATTTAAGGATACTTGGAAAAAATTCTAATTCAGGATGCCATTATGTGTGTGAACATTCATCCATTTTAATCAATGCTGCTAATTAGAAAACATCCGTAAAACTGTCTTGTGTAATGTTATTGGATTGATGCAGAAGTGAATGAGTTAAATAAAATGGACTGGATGTTGTTGGTGAGCAAATACAGTGTGGATGTTATAAAATCCCCTCTGGCCTAGGAATATTTGAATCGACACCAATTTGATTCTGGTTAGATGATGGGTCCAGCTGCAGAATAATCCAGCAGAACTCAATAACTTATACTGTGGGATCTGACTAATTGCTCATATTGCACAATAGGAGCTCTCTAAGGCCCAAATGTTAGCTTTCCATTAGCGATTCAGAATGAGATGTTAATGTTTTGAATTCATGTTCACCGTCTTACAGACATCCTGGCCAGTGTTACCTGAATTATGAATTTCATGCTGTGCAGCCCTAGAACAACTCCTGCATTTGATCAGTGGTACTGCCAGAAAAAAGGATACAGTAGACCCTGTCTAAAATTACTCAGGTGTGGGGTCCTCTATGGGCTGCAGGGTGGATATCTGCTCCACTGTGGACCTCCATGAGCTGCAGGGAGACAGCCTGCCTCACCATGGTCTTCACCGTGGGCTGCAGGGGAATCTCTGCTTCAGTGCCTGGAGCACCTCTTCCCCTTCCTTCTCCACTGACCTTGGAGTCTGCAGGGCTGTTTCTCTTATATTTTTTTGTCATTCCTCTTTCACAGCTGCTGTGCAGTGTTTTTTACCCTTTCTTAAATGTGTTATCACAGAGGTTCCACCAGCATCACTGATGGGCTCAGCTTTGGGCAGTGGTGGGTCTGTTTTGGAGCTGGCTGGAACTGGCTCTGTCGGATGTGGAGACAGCTCCTGGTGTCTTCTCACAGGACCCATCCCTGCAGCTGCCCTGCTACCAACACCTTGCCATGCAAACCCAATACAGCTGCATTATTGAAAGGGAGTGATTTTTCATATCACAAGTATACGAAATGTTTCTTGATGTTCTTCTGAGCTTCTGTCTGTGTAAGTTACAGATCAAGGAAAGGCTTCAACTTCCAAGCTGAATGCAAGTTTACTGTGGAAAGAGGAATTCAATTTGATTCTGCTATTACTGCATATTTAATCATGGTGGAAACTTAGACAGAGTCAGTTTTGATTACACAGGATTTATCTATTTGCTACACTCCAACCTCATTTCATATCGGAGTTCTTAAATTGGAATCATCCAGTGTAAATGTTGTATGCTCAAAGAAATAGTAATGTGACCCAATATAAGTCATATAAATAAATAAAAAAAGGATAAATGGAAAAAAAATGGAGAAAGTGTACATATACTCCTCTTATAAGGAGAGACAGGAAGTTTTTGTTGACCTTGTTGGGTGGACTTAGTTCCCAAATAGTGAACCAAGAGAAAGAAAATGACATTGAGCAGGAAGCTGCGCCTTCACGAGGTGTTTGGAGAGTCTCATAGGAAATGAGGTGACAGAAGAGTGAGTGGTCACCCTTGCTTTACAGTCAGTGACTTAAGAGGCAGGTGGCACCTGAGGCAGAATATAAGCTGTTAAATGAGATATCAAACACCAGTACCTTAGTGGTAGCACTCTGTGAACTATTCCCTGTACAGCAGTCGGGATCAGATAAAGAAGTTGCTACGTAAAGTCTCAAAGTGTGTCAAGAGGTGTCAAGGTGAGAGCATTAATTTTCTGGGAAATATTTCACTGAATAGATTAAGTCCTCCTCTGCTGTTTCCAGTCCTTCTAAACCAAAATGAAGTCTGGTTGCTTGTAGTTAAAATTACAAGAAGACAGAGAAACCACATACAGATGAGCCCACAGTTTGGGATGAGTTAACTTCAATTTTAAGATAAAGAAGTTCAGTGTAGTTGTTGGAGGGGAGTTGCTTTTGTTTTTGTTTTTCAAATGCAGAACACAGGTATGGCTACAGTGGTGCAGACCAGACTTAGTGCAAGTACTCAGCATTCTCCTGGAACAACTGATTGACAGGACAGGGCGAGCTTTTAATCGTACTTCCCCAGAACGCTGTCCTAGACACCAATGATCTGTGCTTCAGGAGTTTCCTGAGAAAATCACTCTCTCTATTATGAAGTTTTGGATTGGTTTTTGATCTATGAACTAGTCCAATTTCTTTTTGTGTATTTGTGAACTTTTTAATGTTCATAACATCCTCTGGCAAGACATTTCATACCTACTTTGCACCATGTGAAGAAGTTTAGAACAAATGAAAGCAAGTGCTTTTTCTTTCAATGAATAATTACATTGTCACCAGATGTTGTGGTTGTCACAGTGGTGGTTCCAAGAGGCATTGTACAAACCCATGGAAAGAAAATCCAGTTACAGTGATTAAATGCAAAAATGTAATTGCTGGGTGTGAAAGTACCCAAGTTGCACATACTTGAAAACAGAAAGGATACTGCAAGAGAAGCATGCCTTGCCCATAAACTCAGGCAGAGGATGTTAACTTGATTGACCTTTGCTGTAGCTCAGAGCAGTTGTCCATATCTTCTTCACTGAATTGTCTGTATTGCTCGATGACTTTAAAGAAGTGAATGAAAATCAAACTAAAATCATTGTTGGTGTTCCTCATCTCTTAGCTCCTTTCAAGCTAAGTCTAATGTAGAGTTAGTTACCGAGCAAGATTTTGCAAAGCGTAGGCATAAGGCTTTGTACCTCTGTTCTCTCTGTTTGAGGAAGTCTCATCATATATTTATGAGCGCTTGCTTCTCTTTCCAATGATATTCAGTGCAGAGTGCTGCTGAACGCGCTCATATAACTTCAAAAAGTTTGCTATTTCATTATGCAGATGACAGCTGTTGGTTATTCCCTCTCATCATAAGGGATCTCTAACCTCAGTAGTCAGTAGCTCAATAGATAGCAAAATTGTTCCTCAGGATTGCTTTTACTCAGATGAGTAAAGTCGTACCAGAATATAGCTAACTGAGAAACAGCTGGGCATAGCTATCCAACAGCTAGGAATCTAAATATAATCATGCATCTGACCAGTGCATCACTTCCCAATAGTTCTCATTGCTATGCGAATCTGACGAGATCAGTTAAATTGCAAGTATCTGCTCTTCTGCTAGTCCTGTAATTACTCAAACCTGTCAATGTCATAGGAGTCAGCAAAGCTTTTTGTATCAGACCCATATGAATTTCCATTCTGTGCACTAAGGATTTGCGCTGTCTTACGCTTACAGCCCTGAGGGTTTGAGTGCACACCCCGCTATCTCTCGCTGGCAACCAGCAACCCTCAGGAGTCGGTTCTGCTGCTTCTCCTGACTTCAGTGATGCGTGTCCTTCACACGGGACATCCTTTCCCTCGGCTGCAGAGGGCCTTTGGATACAGCGGAGAAGGTCTTGCTGGTGTATTTGGCTGCTGCGCTGTTCTCTCCAGAAAGGTTTCTTGTCCTTGTGCACCCCTTATGGCTCAGGCAGTGCTTCCTCCCCATGCGTTCAGATCCCTTTCTTTGTGGAGGATGGTAGTTTTTATTTGCCAGCCTCTCCTCTGAAAGAGGATTCAGGAAGGTTAACACTTAGTCCCCAAACTCATTCAGCTCCTCTCCTATGCAGCAGTTCATCTGGCTATTTTTCTTAATTGAAATAAGTGGTTCTGTTTCCTTGGAAATGGAAACTATGCCTTTGTCAGGTGCCACCCATGATACTAATCTGTCTTTGTCGCAGTGAGAGGTAGGACCCTTCACAGACCTTTGCTTGGTAGTTTGCTGGTATTTCTCCTTGTGAATTGTCCATGTAATCTGTATCAAGTCAGTGTGTTAAGAGATACATTTAATGTAATTATTTCATTAATATCTATGTTTGCTATTTATATGTGGCTCATTACTGGCTTTTGGCTGAGACTAAGCACCGCAATAAATGTGTTTGGGGTGAGTAGTTCTCAGCCCCTTCCACTGAAGAGAATTGCAGCATGTACCAAATCACGTGTATTTGAAATTCCAGTTATGGTAAAACTCCATTTCTCCAATGAAAGGTATTGCAGCCATCCTCAGTGTTTCAATGTGCAGTCAAGATCAGCAGCACAGCACGGCTGTCTGTTTTTATACGTGACTCCAAAGTGAGCTGGCTGCAGTTCAGCTCAGCAGAACAGAGAAGTTGATGACAATTTAGGTGAAAAGAGCAAAACTAGCTAGCAAAAACAGTGTTGGCTCCTTTGGGTGATATTTTTCATCATTTAAGTTTGTGACTTTTTGAGGGATTATTTCCCCATCATTGCTGTTAGTCATGCTCCAATTAATAAGCCAGTCAGCTTCTTGTCATCCACATGTGGCCAGGACTTTCTAGCCTCTGCTTTTTAATGTGCGTTTTGGTTCTTATGCACTTTTTTTTGTTGTACTGTAATTAGATTACTGCATGGCATTTCTCCTGAACCTAGTTGTAGTCACTTGGTGACAACCATTCAAGAATCATTTGGTGGATATATGGTGGGAATTTTCAGTGGTGTCTGTGCTTGTTGTCTTTCAACAATGTTGCCCACTTTTAGGGTTATATATGTAGGGTTTGGCAATAGAAGATCATGAGCAGCAGTGGTGGTCTTCTGGCATCTCTGAAAAAGTCAAGTTGTTAAAAGGGCCTCAGGAGCTCGCTAAGGATACGTTCCTCAGACTAGAGGCAGGAAGAAACCTTTTCTAACTGCTTGTCTGTCTGGCTTGGAAGGGCTATTATTTTTATCTGAATGTTTATTTTTTAATGCTTGTGACAGACTGTTCTGTTGCTTGCAGGGAAGAATGTTATACGCAGTGCATGTTGTGAAATGTGACGTTAAACAGATGTGAAAGTCTGCTTTCTCCCATCTTTCTCATTTTTCCTTTTGTATCTGTCCAGTTGTGTCCAGCCACAGTATTAAGTTTGGGTTTTTTTTTTCCTTTATCTCTGAGACATTTGGACTATTTTGGCAGTTTTGCTCAAGGAGCAGACTGAGTCCTGTAATTATTTGTGGTGGCCTAAAAGAGGGTGATCTGAGACTAGTCAGGAAGAAGGTACGGAGATGAAAACATGGTAAGCTTTTAACTGAATTGCATTGAAAAGAAGCCCACAAGTTATTGTACGTGCTTTGGATTGATCAGTAATATATCTCGGCAGTGTGAACCTTTCACTTTGGGAGAGACGAATAAGGCTTTCAGCGTACCTTCCCAAGGGAATTGCTGTGTGATTGAAAAAGGGTTGTTGTCATGCAAGAGTCTTCATAAACATGAAAAGATAGAATAGATAAGAAAGAAAAAACCTTATCATAATAGCAATTTGGGACCTCTTGGTGAATCGACCTACTGGGATCTGTAACTGCATAAGGTTACTTTACTGCAGTGAGAAATAATTTGTAGGCAGATAATAGTTCAAAATGAATCAGTGTTTTGTGATGTAAGGGTGAATTTTAGTATGAATTTTACTTCAGATAACAGACCGTAGGTCTTTATCGTTTAGAACGCAGAATTTTATTTCTCTGTAACTCTTTATGTACATAGCCCTTCATGGGCTACAGCTTCTGACTGTTATTTTACTATCAACTTCCTCCTTATTTCATACATGACTTGTATCATTGAGTAACAGTTTAAGGAGAATACATTTAAAACATGTGCCATAATGCAAAAAAAAAAAAAAAAAGTTATCTGGTTTTAAATTGGTATGAAAACCACTTCAACAGTCTCTGTTGCTACAGCTTCAAATGGTGAAGTGGATGAGGGCAAAGACTTGGCTAAATGTCAGTTACGTTCAGATACTCAAAGTTCTAGTGTCCTTGACTGCTGATAAAAGTAAAGTACCTGAGCCTTTTAGTTGCACTTGGAATAAACTGGTCTTTAAATAGGGGTTGGAGGAGTAAGAACGGAGGGTGCTGCTTGTTCCAGTAATCACAATCTTTATTCCCTCACAATGTGAGTTTGCCACCAATCTTTCAAACTGACAAGAGAGCGTCTGCCATACTGAATGTTTGTTGGTTTTTTTTTTTCTGTAATAAGGAGGAAAATGTGCTGTACTATGCAATTTTTAAACGTCTATGGAGTAAAAATCTGTATCTGTTTGAGTAAGTAGGAGCAATAATTCTATTCCTGCAGATAGAATGCAAATAGAATAATTTTTCTTTTTAGCATATTCATTCTGTAAGGAGATTAATATAAGCTTGCAAACTTCCTCGTCAAAATCTTTATTCTCTCCACAGAATGCAATACAATTACTACTTGGATGCTGATAGTAAATGAATTGTTTTATTGAATTGTCATAATGAAATATTGGAGGCTGGTGTACGATATTTCTTATAAAGACAATATTTGAGGAAGACTTTGTAGAGGAGGCAAAAGAGGGCAGAAAAATTTATTTTAAAAAGAGAGATAAAGAACTGGCTGGTAGTGGAGCAGTGGCAGCTACCATTATAACCTGTTGGCACTCCTGACTTCCAGCACGGTTCAGAATCAAATTCTTAACTTCAGGTACATAATTTATTAATACTCTGCTGCAAGCTCAGGAATTAAGCCATGACTACATAAGTTATTATTAATGATTGATACTGCTCTGTTCAAGGATTGATATACCTTTTGCAATACTCACGAGCATCACCCTCTGTTTCTTAGTTTTCAGTCCTGGCCTCAATTTTCAGGTGAAAAGAATTTTACCATAATAATGATCAAGCTACTTATCAGAGAAGCCCAGAACAAGTCAGGTTAGAAGGGACCTCAGAAGGTCATTTAGTCCAGTCTTCTGCTCAAAGCAAGGTGAGCTATGAGAGCAGAACAATTAATTCTCAGCACTTCAAAAGACTATTCTTTTGATATTTTTTGAAGACTTGGTGTTCTCCTAAATAACAGGCTCTCTACTATATATTTTTGCATGGAATACTGAGGTTGGACCTTAAGGAGAGGTTATTTAGGAGTTTTCATTAGAGACAGAACTTTCTTTACAGAGACCATGAGTAGTGTCAAACTTTCCTCCAACTATGGAAGTCCAGCTGACATCTGGTGTTACATACCAAATTTTGCTTTGGGAAGTGGTAGCTCTGAATGTAGAAAAGGTTTCAGAGAATCATTTTCTGTTGGGACTTTTTTATTCTTGTCAAATGGTGGCATCAAAATTCAGATGTTGCAGCATTGTCTTGGAAGGAAGACACAAGGGGTTTTGCGCAATGTAAGGAGAGGTTTTTCTGTTCTTTTACTGCAGCACATTAGGGGTTCAGAACAGAATGCTCCAATTCTTCATGTTTGGGTCTTTAAGATGTTATATATTGTACAACTTTTACATCAGTGCAACTCCTGAATTTTTTTCCTGCCCAGTAGTTTATTTCTTAGTTAATTATGTTATTCGTGATGTTGAATATTGCCTCTTTTTTTTTTTTTTTTTCCCCAGTGTGACAATGCAAAAGGACTCAAAGCCTTCTATGATGCAATAAAATATGGACCTAATCATTTGATGGTTTTTGGTGGCGTATGTGCAACAGTTACTTCTATCATTGCTGAATCTCTAAAGGGATGGAATTTGGTTCAGGTAAGACACAGAATGAAATATATTCAAATGCTGACTATCATGTATCTCTATCATTTTTTTAAATTTAGAAACTTAGCATTTGATGCTTTTCAAGCTTAACATTTTGTGTAATGAGTTATATCTCAGTTTTGAAGGTCAGTGAAGTTACGTGCAAAGAAGAACAGTTACTTCTATATAGTACTAGATTTTAAGGCTTGGCATTGTGCTCAAAATGCTGCCGAGTATGGGGCAGCAGTTGTGTGTCTCAGTAGATTAATTATATAAAATTAATTTAATGTATCTCAAAAAGCAACCTAAATGAAATGAAGTTCAGTCATGGTAGGGGAGCAAATCTAGGACTTATCAAAGTTAGAGGAAACAACTCGTCAGGCTTTAAATTATGGTACGTTGGGGTCTTTACTCAGTCATAATGCAATAATTCCTATTGACTTTAAATGTGTTGGAAGTGCATAAATTGTAACTAGTAACTGGGTACGTATCTCAGTATTTAACTCGCAAAGCACACCTATTCCCAGCTGTTCTTCTTTCTGACTTTCTCAAAGGTCAGGTTTGTGGAAAGGTTCCCTCTGCTGAGGAATTAGAATTCATTAATACTAATCTTTAAAATGCGGATGATAACAGCATGATTTTCTTCATTTCTTCAATCATGTGTCCAGTGATGATCTTTGGATTGATGGCTCTTCATGCAAGATAGCGAGCCAGTTTTGCTTTTCAGATGTGGAAATGCTGTGGCTTCCTACTCGATATTTGTATTGCCCAAAGATAACTTTATATCATATTTATTAAAATAAACAAAACATTCTATAGCAAAATAATAAAATAATAATATATAACAATTACCTGAGGTTTCAGTTACGAACAGACTCCTCTTTTCCACCTGGAATACTCACTGAGGGTAGTGCAGAATGAACAAATGAGGCATAATTAAGTTTGTGAAGAAGATGATGATCAGAGTACAAATGGGAAAATCTTAGGAGGATAATTAAAGTAGCTTGTTAACTGTGTTTGCAATGCTTGTCATATCAGATCTTTTTTTCCTTATGCTTCAGGATTTTTTCTGATGTGAAAAACATCAGTTCTACTACGAAAACAAAATAATAGCCTATCTCTGGGGAGAATAGAGAAAGCAACAGAAAGCTTGAAACTACCGTTTAACACACTCTCTTAAAAATGGCTTAGTCCACGGCCTATAATGAAGTATGTGGCTGGAGCTCTGTTCTTTCGGAATTTGTAACATGGAACTTCCAGATGATGTAGGATGTTGTAGGGAGTTGGATTTCATTGTGTTAAATCCTTCTCACTTGCAGTCAAGTTCTGCCTGCTAAGGTCTGAAAATCAATTTGTTAATGAAGTTGCTCAGTCAATAAGGAAGGGCAATTAGAAAGCTTCTATGTGCTTTTAAATGCCTGAATTTGTCAATATATGTGTTAACTTATATAATGATATGAAGCATTGCTACCAGATAGCATCTGTTTCTTTGTATTTAACCACTACAGCTGTGACTAAGCCTTAAACATTAGTAATATCGGTAGATCAAGGGATTCTCTGCTGCTTGGGCTTAGTACCCTGCAGGCACTAGATAAAGCCTCACATGGCATAACTCCACTTCGTGTCAGGTTTTTAGATATTGATTGACTGAATGATGAAAGAACACAAATGACAGAGTGGCTGGGAAGTGTGGTGAGGCTTAGTGGATGGTATAGCAGCAACGGCAACAATCTAAATACAGTTTGTGAGAGCGTTATGTCATACAGTGACAGCAATATGTATATCTGCAAATCAGCAGACATAGCATGTGTAGGATAGTGGGGAAACGGAGTACAAATCCTTTCCACTCCTCAGGATCCACTGTCATAAACATCTTTGATTAAAAGCGTAACTTGAATAGAAGGAACAGATAAAAATCTCTAGTTCTCGGAAGTGGAGCAATAATATTCAGCCTGATAAAATACAAGACTGTCCTCTCTCAAAACTGGAAACTTCACCTCAAGGAATCACAGCAAACTCGCATAGTTATATGAATTTGTGAAGTCATTTTATGTTGTAGTCAAGAAGAGAGAAAACGGCATATAGACAAAAACTAACCTGACATATTGCATTATTGAATAGAGGGTTTGCATTTGGATGTCTGTCTCCATCACTCTACCCCTGTGCAGGCGGTCAAGAAAAGAGAGCTCTTAACCCTAGCAGGAATATTTGATTTGATTTAAGCAGGTGTCATGTGGTTGAGCAAAGCGATGACTGTCTTCCACCCAGGCGAAATGCAGGATGATACTGAGAGTACTGGGAGGAATAGGGAAGAAAAGAAGAGTAACGGAATATAACAACTGAAAAATTACTTTCCTTGGCAAATACAGTATGAGGCTGGCTGCCTGCAAAACTTCTCTAAGAGTCTTTTAGCCCTGAAGTCCAAGTTTCTGGGTGACTGCTTTTCCTCTTTTTGGGGGAATTTTTCTTTTCTGCCTCTTCCCTATTCTCTACAGTAAAAAGTCTCCCAAACCAAACAACGAAATAAAAGGCAAAGAGTACAAATGTACTGGAAATGATCATGTTTCATTTGCTTCTCAGGCAACATTATGGTGGTGGTGGGGGAAATAAATTTTTGCAAGGCAGCTTCAGTCTCTACTGTCCTTACTATATGCTGTTGATAATGATACTGTCTTTTTGACTTAACTGGTTAATTCAGGTCACTGATGACCTGCAACAATGTGAAATAGGGAAGACTATCAGAGGTTGAGAAGACTCTCAGTGTGACGGTGACTTGCCTTATTTCTGTACCATATCTAAACAGAGGGTACTTTTCCTCCTCCATTTTGACAAATTTTGGTTTGCTTATGATCAACAACAGAAAAGGAGATTCTGTTCTTAATTGGCTGCCTTCAGCTGCTGACTGATTTAATTATCTCTTACAAAACGCCCCATTAAAAAAAAAAAAATTCATTAATTTTGTTGCAGTATCTGTGGAAAGAGCAAGTTGTTTTAGTCTGCAAACACTCATGTCATCCTTAAGGACTTTCACTGAAGTATGCTAGGTGACACAACCTGCAAACTGTTTTCTGAGCACGCATCCTTAGTAGGACAGCTGTAGACACCCATTCCTTAGCTTCTCAAATGAAAAGCTTCCCCGTGAGTAATCTCTGTGTCCCAGCAGTCCTTACTTTGTTGAGTGACAGTCTGAGCATGGGCTGGAGGCTGCACGTGCGGCTTTGATGTCCAGTCTGTGGTGTGGAATTGGTTTGAACCTTTGGTATTTTGGTTAAAAAGTGTAAATAACATTCTGTGCATCTGGCAGGGAGTCGTAAAGGCATGAAGGTATAATCCTGGGCAGTTACTGTGCTGTAGGGGGAATATTTCAATGTCAAATTCTTACAGATTCATCTTATCCCCATTCCCTTTCAATGTGTATTCAAGGCAATTAAGCAGAGCAAAGAACCATTAATAGTATCTACAATATATTGCAGAAGACCAGTTACATATTTTTATTTCATACACTGAAGGATTCCTGCTAGTATCTGGGTAGTGCAAAACAGAGGAGATGCTTTGCAGTTTAGTCTTTCTGTTCTATTTCAGGATATCCCTCAACTATTTACCTCTCCCTGTGAATGTCTTACAGTGGCAAAAGCATCTAATTTGTATAGATTGCTGTTTCTCATATTTTCCATTCTCATCTCTCACTTTTCCCGATTGCTGTATTAACATAAACATGTAACCAGGATGAGGTTTGTGACCAAACTGGTCAAGTCTCTTAATTTGTGGAACTCTTCCTCCATTTTGGAGATTTGCCTTTTTCTTTCATTGTGCTGTTTACGTACTCTTACAGCCCGCTTCATTTACAATCTCCTTTAACTCTGGAAATAAGCCCCTGCCAGAAATAAAGTATAAATGTTAGTGCTTCCTTGAAATAGCCTCTGTTTCTACATATTTAATGTAATCTAGTCATTACTGCAGGCTTCTAGGCAAGTCACTGCTAGAGGTGATCCAGTTATTAGATTGTAATGACATTCAAAACAGCGAAACCTTGTTTTGGATTCAGCATCTCGTGTTGGAAAGTATTCTAAGAAAATTATAGGTACCCTAATCGTAATGTATTACTCACTTTGTGGGCATATTAATATAGGGCAAGTTCACATGTTAGAAAGGGGTGTTAGAAAGCGAAAACTCCTTTAGTTCTCTAGCTTGTGTAGTTGGGTGTTAAAGAGCCTACCCTGAGATTTGTTTTATTGTCCCAGGCATCCATAGGTATTCAAGATCCCATCTCTGAATTACTGGAAAGACTGCTGGTGGTCAAGAAAATCAGTGATGTTTCTAGCCTTTGATTTCCTTCTGAAACAAGGCTGACGTGATTGCATTGTTAGCTCCTTCTAATAATTCCTGACCACTGGCCAGTTGCAACCAAATTTTAACAAAGGATTTGCCAAAGATTATTAGCTTCTATACATTTCTGTGAAAATGAGCTGCTGAGGAGAGGGATCCAGATGAAGGAAGGGGAGGCTGCAGCGTGACCACAGATTACTTCGAGCCAGCCATGACACGTGGGGCTCCTTGACCTGCTGCTGTTTATGGGAAGGTGACTGACTGCATTGAGAAAAGAGTTAAAAGAGCAGCAGAAAGAAAGTTAAGAAAATGCAGAGGAGGGGCGAAGTGCAGGAGGTCATGAAGTAGGAGCTGGAATGTGTTTGTGTGTATGTAGAAGCCTGGGATACGTGTATCTATAGGAAACCAAACTTTATTAGCTGGCTCTGTTACTCATCAAAATTCTTGTTAATACAGAATTTAACCTGCATATAGTTGTGATAACTGGTGGTTTTTTGACACTTAAGAAATGCAAGTCATCACAGAGGTTTCCATACTGGCCACTGAATCAAACTTCTTGTTAATATCTGAATTTTCTAAATCCTTGTGCTTGTTACCCAGAGCTCTGGCATAGGCACAGAAACATTTGATAAAAAAGTGTGGTGTGTGGTTGTTTTTTTGTGTGTGGTTTTTTTTTTTTTTTCCCCCCACATTCCTTGTCAGGTTTGTTCCAGTACAGTGAGTTTGTGCTACTTCTTCCTTCACTGCACAATTTCCATGTATTATTAGTTTGAGCAATGAAAAAGGCATTTAAACTAGTCTTTGGCTAAGAAGATTAGCTACTTCTATCTGTGAGATGCAGGCGGTCCCACTTGAACAGGCCTTTCTCCCATTCGAATATGACCCATTGCACCACTAGAGTCTTAGGCTTCTCAGCCCACAATTCAACATCTTTTTTTTTTTTTTTTTTTTACCCTTTTCTTTCCTATTTGATCTCCTGGGATTAGAGGGATTTTATAAACTTTCTGTACTTGTGTTCTACTTTTAATCGGCAAAGCGTGTGAGGGGAAACACCTCTTGAGGTCTTATTATATAGGGTACAAACCTGATGACATTCTGGTCTTGCTTTCGGGAGTTAGCTGGGCATGTAAGGAAGTTTTGCTTACTTCACTGTAGGAATGCCTGGGAGCTCCTGAACAGGAAGAAAACACAGCAGGACTGACCTTCAGGCAGAATTTCATGTGAAGTTTCTCCTCATTTGAGAGAAGCTCTGGTGAATTTGGAGGGAGACAGACCTTTTAGTTCTGCAAATCCTCCCCTTGATACAAGCTGCCAGCGGGAGCCCTGATGTTATTGATGTGGCCCTCCTGAAGCTCTGTGGTTGCTGCTGGGGAAGAAAATGCATGGAGAGTTGAAACGGATCCGCAGTACCATACCTCCTAATTAGACTGTGTCTCTCTGTGTGTGGACGGATGCATACATGCACAAAATAGAGCAGACTTAGACTTGGAAAGTTAGTTGTATATTCAGCCTTAAACTTAGAGAAATTAATATTGCAATGCACCCAGGGAGACTAGTCTAGGGCAGAAGAATGAATTTAGTGGGAAAAGTTCTTTTATAGTGATAAAAACACTGACCCTGATTCCCAGTGATTCTCAGTTGTACCCCAGGGAGACATAAGCATTACATTGCTGTTAATAGCAGAAACTTGGTCCACAAAGTTCAAATTGAAAAATTTCAGAAAATTTCCAGGCTGAGGTGTGATAAGAAATCCTGTATTCCAAATGCACTGCAAGATTTAGTAGGACCTTCCTTTGCCTTCTTTCTGTCTTCTGCTTAAATGTATGAAATTGATTTACAGTGAGATGAGTTGGCTTAACCTGGCTTTCCCTCAGTTTGAAATTGGCTTTTATCCAGTATTCATTTTATTTAAACATGATTAACTGTTCTTTTTCATTTTGTTTGTCTTGTATTTCTACTGTTGGAGAAAACAGCAAACTGCAGTATACATGCTAGTTTTTGCCTTTGATCTAGCGTCAGCAGTTTAGTTCATTACATAAAGAGTGAATAAAGGTACTTTAATATGGCTGTAGAGTCAGGACAAAGCTGTTGAAGTTTGAACCTGTATATTTAGCCTAACTATGATCTGCATGTTCTGACAGAAAAGAATATATTTTTTATTATTTTTGTTGTTCTTAGCTTAATCATTCATTCACTTCTGTTTAGTGTTGGATCAATAATATGGAATGAATGAGGGATGGTCTAGGGAGCAGACCCAGACTGGAAAGGCAAGGGTGTCACCTTCCCTTGCATTATGATTTGGGTTTGGGAAAACACATTGAATTCTGAGCAAATCAGATATTCCCTCTCCTCCATATACTCCTCCCTTGAATCTGAGTGGTCTCTTGAAGAAAAATATAATATGTACACCCCCCCGCCCCCGCCAAACCAAACAAAAAACAAAACAAAAAACACAAACAAACAAACCACCAAAAAAAGATCAACCACCCTCTTTCCCCCAAAAAAACTAAAAAAAAACCCCCACGATAAAACCCCAAACATACAGGCATTGATGTTGTTCCAAACACAGAGCCTTGGGTTTTAATGCTAGCTCAATTTATTGGTGAGGTAAGNGGCATCAGCTATAAACATGGGTCTTATCACTCTGAGAGCGAACAGTTTCTGCACAACATGCTGGTAATTTCAGCAGTTGGAAGAGGCCTAGCTAAAAAGTAAAGTTACTGAATAAAACTGGTCCTGTTTTACCTCAAACCAGGACAAGTATTTACAATATCCATCTTAATTTATTATCAGAATAAATAACAGCTGTATGTTTGGGGATTTGGGGTTTTGGTTTGGTGTTTGGTGTCGTTCCCCCCCCCACCATGTAATTTTTATCAAAAGTCTGTCTCACTGCTTGTTTGTGGTTTTCTTGTTTGTTCTGCCTCCCCCCTTTTGGTAGTTTCTGTAAAAGAAAGCTTAAGTCTTTTCTTATGTGGCTTTTGCAGCCCCTCAGCTAGGATAGACCTGCCAGGTAGAATCTTACTCAGTTACCAAAATGTTTCAGTATTGCACCTTGCAGCTGGAGCTTTCTTCGTTGCTACAAAAGGTATCCCTTCATGTCCCCTAGGCTAGTTTATTATTACCTGCTGCTGTTTTTTCTGGAGGTGGTTTTGAGAAGTAGATGGGTAGCTTTGGTTGCCATCTCTTCCTTCTCTTGTCCTCCCTGTCCCAATATGATAGGCACACTTAAGGTTTGCATCTTTGGGAAACCACTTGTGGTTTGGCATCTTCACTATGCTGAATGAGGAGGACTGTGATATACACTGATTTCTTTTTCAGAGGTGAGGTTTTTTTGGTTTTTTTTTATGATACATTTTCTAGTACCCTGTCTGGTGTCTGTTTTCTGTATGGTCCAACCCACTGGACAGTAGTGCTGCTAAATTTCCTTCTAGCCCATAGCTAGTCACCATGTCTCCTCTTGACTTCCACTGGAAAATGTCATATCATTTGTGGATATATACCTGTGTGACACTAACACCCCATTAATGATAAACTTTGATTCTAGCCATGGTTCTGCCAGGCCAAAGAATCATCCTTTAATTCTGTAATCCCATTGCTTTCATTACTCTGGGACCCACAAACCTGGCTTGAAGTCTCCCATTGCCAGGTGGGAGCATTATCATAGTTTCTAGACAATTGCAGCACTGAATTTTAAGCTCCCCTTTGCATTTTTCCCTGTGCCTGATTTTACACAAATACTGTTTTTATGTTTCTTGTTTGAGAGCTAGCTGAGGGAAATCAGATACTAATTGGCCACCCATCTGTACATGATTTTTCTGCTTTAAAGGTTATATTGATCGAGAGCTATCTCACTGCACTGAAAATATGGTAACTTTGTCACTTTTTGGTTGGTTCTTGGCAATTGTTATTAATTTACTCCAACATGTTCAGATCATAGTATTGTATTTCTGTGAATATTGAAACATTTCAAATATTCTAGAAAGATGGTTTCAAGCTTCTTTTACCACCAGTTCCCCAAATATTGTCCTTCTGATTATTTTCACCGTACCTATAATTTCTGTAAAGCTGGAGTTGGTTGTTTTGGTATGCTGTTTGCCAGAGTGACTGCTTTAATTTGTTTCTGAAGGCAGCATTGAGTGTGTTCTACAAGACCAGCTTGCTGGCCTGTTTCTCAGCATCCACCTTGGAAAGCCCTCGGATTGGTTTCTCTCCAGTCCCTTTGACCAGCCTGGATTGAGTGGCCCTATATGAGGTTAAAAGCACCCTCTGCCATAGCTGTTGCTGTCCTTGGAATGTACAAACGTGGCCACAGTAAGAAGGTAAATAGAACTAAGTCAAGGCAAAATTTACATGATAAAATTTGTTGCTTCATATTATTACTCCCACAATCTTAAATCCACTTCTCCATTTCCTTCTCTCTTACTTTGGTGATTTTCTTCATGTTACTGTCCTATTATAGGACAAGGAAAGCTTTCTTATATGGTAAATTAACCTGCTTCCCCCGTGAACGCTGTTGTGGCAGCAGTTACTTAATTACTTATTTTCAGGGATATCATAATTCATACAAATGCAGCAACAGCAGCTCCTGGGCATAGATTGAAGAACAAACTCATAAACCAAGCAATTGCAAAAAGAAAGCACCTTGACATAATTCTGACATGGAAATAAAATATTTATTGGCCTTTTAAACCAGAAAAAGCTTAATTATGCTCCATTGAAGAAGTAATACATTGCTTATATGTTTATAGAAAAGTAAGCGCTGAAGTACAAATCCTCATATAATAGAAGCTTTTCTAAGGGACTGATTCTCAAGTGCACTGTAGTGTTCTTGGTATATGATTCACCTAGTATTACAACCGGTAGGGCATCCGTCTTAATTCTTGGCATTCGTGGTACTCCATACCTCTAGAGCAGTTCATGGGGATTTCTAGATCTTGCTGCATTCTTTCTCAAGGCATCAGTTGAGTTTTAACACAGCTGGAGAAAAATAAGGCCTATAAAACAAGGGATAGCTATGTTTTAATTGAACTTAAAGTGATTTGGAAACGCATTTCTTTCCTTTAGCCTTAGTTATCACAGATAGCAAAAATAAAATCTCAGTGTCATGGAAAACAGGTATGATCACTGTAGCTTAAGAGCCTCCAGGCTCTGTTGGAAAAGCACTAATAAATGCATACAAAATTGCTGCTGAAAAAATCTGTACTTGGAGTAAGAAGGTTTGGTCCTTGGATTACACTGAGAACAGGAACATATTGCACAGTTCTTAAGCACAGACTTGTAATACGGCATTTCCTTTTCCTTCTTGTCACATTCAAGACTTAAAGCTACAGAAAGCTTAAGTAACTGAGTCTAAACTTTTTCTTTTTAACTGAAAGTAGTTCCACAATTGCACCTTTCCAGTCTTTCCGAATCTCTTCTTGGCTCTCTGTGTTGTAATTCCTAATAGAATCACAGAATCACTGGGGTTGGAAGGGACCTCTGGAGATCATCTAGTCCAACCTCTCTGCCAGAGCAGGTTCACCTACAGCAGGTTACACAGGATGGCGTCCAGGTGGGTTTTGAATGTCTTCACAGTCAGAGACTCCACCACCTCTCTGGGCAGCCTGTTCCAGTGCTCTGCCACCCTCCTCATGTTTAGATGGAGCTTCCTATGTTCAAATTTGTGCCCATTACCTCTTGTCCTATCACTGGGCACCACCGAAAAAAGACTGGTGCCATCCTCCCAGCACCATTCCTTTAAGTATTTGTAAGCATTGATGAGATCCCCTCTGAGTCCTCTTCTCCAGACTGAAAAGACCCAAGTCCCTCAGCCTTTCCTCATAAGAAAGATGTTCCAGTCCCTTAATCATCTTTGCAGCCCTCTGCTGTACCCTTTCCAGCAGTTCCCTGTCCTTTTTGAACTGGGGAGCCCAGAACTGGACCCAGTACTCTAGGTGCGGCCTCACCAGGGCAGAGTAGAGGGGGAGGATAACCTCCCGCGACCTGCTTGCCACACACCTCTTGATGCACCCCAGGATGCCATTGGCCTTCTTGGCCACAAGGGCACACTACTGGCTCACGGTCATCCTGTTGTCCACCAGGACTCCCAGGTCCCTTTCCACTGAGCTGCATTTCAGCAGGTCAACCCCTAACCTGTACTGGTGTATGGGCTTATTCCTCCCCAGGTGCAGTACCTTACACTTGCCCTTGTTGAACTTCATGAGGTTTCTCTCTGCCCAACTTTCTAGCCTGTCCAGGTC
>VYXH01004496.1:9887-22821 GCA_013397275.1 Burhinus bistriatus | reverse complement strand
CTGTAGTTTCCAGGGTCTTCCTTCTTGCCCTTTTTGAAGACTGGAGTGACATTGGCTTTCTTCTAGTCTTCAGGCACCTCATCTGTTCTCCAGGAACTTTCAAAGATGATGGAGAGCGGCCCAGCAATGACTTCTGCCAGCTCCCTCAGCACTCACGGGTGCATCCCATCAGGACTTGTGGCTGTCCGGTTTACTTAACTGATCTCTGATTTGATCCTCCTCAACCAAGGAAAAGTCTTCCTTCCTCCAGACTTTCTCTGTTACCTGTGAAGTCTGGGACTCCTGAGGGCTGGCCTGAGCAGTAAAGACTGAAGCAAAGAAGGCATTCAGTAATTCCGCCTTCTCTGCATCATCTGTCACCATGGCACCTTTCTCATTCAACAGTTTTCCTTTTGCCTCCAATGTACTTGAAGAAACCCTTCCTGTTGACCTTAACTGTAGTTGCAAATACAGATTTACTTTGATTTCTTGTCTTGCCTTCAATTCATTCATTTTTAGGAGATGAGTAACTTGAAATTTCTGAACTCTATTAAGTTATGACACAATCTGCTCCTAATTCTCAGAGTAAAGTGAAGTGAAGCATGTTCCTCATCTTCCCTTATTTTGCAGAAGTCCATTAGACTTTTTTAGCTGATAGACAGCCTATCACAAGCTGATTAATACGGTACAGCAGGATTGACAGTACAACAGCTATGAGCTTTATTTGTGTTATGCTACAACACTAAGCTAGGAAGCTTCTATGATTATTTATAATTAAGCTGTCGTGAGGGCACAGTATCTATCAGGGTGTGCACTCATTATGTGGGTTTGCTTCCTGAAAGTAAAAAAATCAGTGGCACAACTTCTGAAAGGTTTGTTCAAATCCTTCAATATTCAGATGAGGGAACAAGAATATACGTGATTGGGGAGTGAAAGGTCTCCAGGTCAGCAGTCTAAAGTATTGCATGAAATGCTTGGGAGCTACAACTTTGTATTCATTATTAAACATTGCCGTGTTGACATAAAATAAGACTTAATTAGCTCTTTAAAACAGAGCAAGAAAGTTCTTCGTCATAACCATTTTGAAAATAAGAGCTTGTAAAAGAGTCATGACAGTCTCAATTTGAAATAGTTTACAGTTAGAAATCAAAAGCTGGATGCTGGCTTTTGTGTTTGTAAACAAACTCCCAACCTGGATCCGCTATTCTGTTAAAGAATATCTGTAGCTGTGAAGAAGAGATCAGTTCTGGGAAAGTGGGATAGACTTGCAGCATTGATGATAATGTTTTTTTTTTTTTTGCTATAAATACATACTTATGCTAAAGAGATTATTTTCCTAATGTCTTTTGTTTAATTTAAACAATCAATCCAAAGATTTGTTTAGGTAAGCAGATTTTTATTGATTGTCTTTTGAAGGCTCTGAGTGCTACTGAGAAAAGCAGAGTGACTGAACAAGCAATAGAAAAGATCAGTATTATGTTTAGCTCTTATTAACAAAATGAAAATTAAATAATAAAAAAGGTATGAAGACTAAGGTGCTGACTCTTTCAGGTGTGTACCTACATATATATGTATACGCAGTCATATATATATATTTAGAATGATCTAAAACTGTCTTCAGTGCTTTTCATGGCTCAGTCTCTTGCTGATAGGGCACTGTTATGGTTCAGATACATACAGTTACATTCTCTTGCATTGCATCAGGATGAATTCTCATTCAGAAGTGTGGCTGACATGCGTAGGTGGGTGCCACATAAGCAGCCTACTTTGAATATTTTTTTCCTGTGACTTTGTGCTCTCCAGCTGTTTTTGCCCTTCCCCTGTTTTGCAGTATTCTGCTTACTTATGAGAAGTTAAAAAATACCTGATGTGCAAATCTGAAAGAGGAGAAAAGAACTGAATAGCTTACTGTTGCATAAAGATCCTTTCTGTTACTTGTGAATATGGATACAGGAGGTCAGAACTACAGATTACAGACTGTAATCAGACCAGTTTGGAAAAAATTTGGCTACAGAGACAGAAGTTTAAGAAACAGATTTTACCTAGCAAATTTCACGCAATCTTTTCAAATCCTTGTGTTTTAGCTACTAAAGTGCAGTAATGTTACAGTTGCCAAAGCTGATAATGCTTAATAATGTTAACTTTAAGGTTGATGATGAGTTCTTTGAGTAGTCAGTGTGAAAACTCTTGTGACCAATATGATTTTGTCCTTCCTTCTGGGAGTCTTTCTGACTATGTGATAAACTCCTGTCTTTGTGCTGTTTTAGGTTGGGAAGAAGAGAGAAAATGCAGAAAATTGTTTCTTTTCTGTTTCGTTTTTTTTAGAGCAAAGGGCAGAAAGGTGCAACTATGGGGCCCTGGGTTTTGTGGCCTGACACATCCACCTTTGTTGATCAACACCGCAAGCTACTGTTTTTGCAACTGTAATTATCATAGAGTCACCTTATGCATAGACTGTACTCAGGGTTGCATGAGGCATATCCTCAGCTATAACACAAATCTTCCCTCGTAACAAATGTGCTTGCGCTGGCTTGACTTGTCTCCTATTTGCTGCCTAATGGCTAGACCGCAAGAAGAGATTTATGATTCAGCTACTTGTGTGGCCTTAAAGGAAGGTGAAGGGTTTTTTTCAATTTAAATCATTAGAAGAGAAGACAACAAAAGTGAGTAATAATCTTTGTACAAATAATTCTGTGATTTGCTCTTTCTGTTAGCCTTGCTCTTAACTTTTCAATTTCCCATTGCCATAAGCAGTGCTAGGAGGACTTACGGGCAACATGTTGCCAATTAGTCATGGCTTGCAGACTGCTTATTTGAACAGTAGGCATTTATTTTTATGTCCAGAAGTCCACATTTATTACTGCAGATGAACCAACAGGGTGTAGTTTCATAGTTAGTTCAATGGTCTAACTGGTTATGTGAACCAGGAAAATGAAACTTTAAATGTTGCTGCCCAATATCGCACTGTTTTACAGACAGATTATTATAGTATTATAATCGCCTTGGAAAGACAGCTTGTGTCTCCGGTCACAAATTAGTTCACACAGAGTATGATATTCATAGCGTAGTTGTAAAGAAGGGGAGTGGGCACTCTGCAGTAAATCTGAGAATAAGTGGACTGAGAGTGCTACTTTGGAAGTCTTACCTACCGGTCCAGAAACTATATAAATCCTACCTGAATGTGTTCCCTGAAAGCTGAATTTGTAAGGTCTATGGTTCCAGAAAGCAAACCTCACCCTCAAGTGTGACATTATTGCCTCAGCTCTCTGGATGAATAATGAATGTGGATCACGTGACTTCTACAGAGCTTCAGACTTGTCCGTATATGAAATGAGTTTTGGTAAGCCCACTACCTGAGGACACCTTGAGGACCAGTCCCAGCATTCATCTCATAAAGTTGTCGTCGGACTTTACATTTGATCCTGCACTGCTTCAGAGTGTAAATGTCTCGTATTCTGCATCGTCTTCCACATTAGTCAACCACAAGGGACTCCGTGGCACGCTTAGTTCTGTCAGGAGGGCTCCAGTCTCAGCTGATACTGCTTGTGAGTTTGCCAGTATTTTAGACTGCAATTTCTACAGTCATTGTTAAAAAAAATCAGGAGAGAGATCAAAACAAATGTCACTTTTCTGAATTGTCATCAAGATTACTGTGGCCGATATCATGATTTCTGGGTTTGTACTTTCTTTGCTTTTGGCCTTTGAGGGAGGCAATTCTGCCTTACCACAAAACATCAAACGTGCGGTGAACTGTCTCACATGGTCCTAGCTCAGTGCTCACCCTAGTGGAATTAATGTTTATGGATTGGAAGTGGTACTATCTCAACTTCTTGTTTGGTGAGTCTGTGTGAATCCCTGTGTCACTGAAGAGAGGGATGGGTTTCCACTTCTCTCTGGGTGCTCTAACCAATATTTTTATGGAACAATAAGCGTACTCATCTTTCAAGTTTACCCGAAAACAGAATAGTGAAAAAGAACGAAGTGTACCCATTTTCAGAGTGTGCTTTGGTCCCCAAGAGCATGGCATTACAAAATCTGCTGCCTAAGCCCTGCGGAGGGTGGGATTTCAGATGCACTCCTCTGCTCGGAATGGCCCATTGCTCTAGCTCTAACCACCTCCATGCTCAGCGTGCGTTTGAGTCCCATCCTGAGGCACTTAACTCTCCCTGCGTGCTGTACAGTGAGCTTAAGAGCCTAACTTTGTGTTCCATTACTCTGAAAAATCATTGATGCTTTCAGAGCATGTGTGTTTGCCAGGTATTTCTGAAATCATGTCTCTTTCATCTTACTGCAACTGCTCGCTATGTTTAATCACCATATATAAAATTGCAGTTCTAATTTTAACATCACAATTGGCTGCTGTGGAAATGGCTGTAATGAACAAAATGAAAAGTTATTAGCCCCAAATCCTTTTTTCTGCTCTGCAATCTAATAGTCATCTGGAGAAATCTCTTCAAAGTTGTTATAACAACTTTATGGGCTCAGTACAGAGGAAGTTGTATGCCTCTACTGAGGTTTTGAGCCAGTATTATACATTGAAGACCAACATGCTGATTGAAGAGGAAAAAAAAAAAAAATAAAAATCCCCTTTGTGGAGATCCTGCCTGATTTTAGGGATGTCTGCATGTACAAGGCAGCTCCCTTTTTGTCTCAGATGGCTCCAGGTGCTGGATATGTATGAGTTTGCTTTTGTGCATCGTATCTAGACCTGCTTTAGTCGATGCAGGTTGCTGTCACTTAGCAGCAGAAATAGGCCTTAACAAAATACAGTGGTTTTCTTTAAGATGTTTCCAGCAGTTAAGAGAGTAAAGGAGATGCTGCTGCTTATGACTGTTAAAATGATATGCCCAGAACACTTGCCCAGAAATTTGAAGGTTTACAGTTCTTCCCCAAGACAGTCAAAATCACACCTGAGTGCCATAACCAGTAGGTTGTGGAGTTCTGTTTCACATGTTCTGTTTTTCTGGTCACACGAACCTTTTAAATACTTTGTTGTGCAGTGGGGCACCACTGACATGAGGCAGGAGAAGACTGCACAGGGTAGTTGGCACCCTGAGCTTAGGATGATGGTAAAGACAACTCCAGTGCCTCAAACCGAGGGTAGCACCTCATCTACACTTCCTTTCTCCTGGACAAGACTTTACACCATTGTACTGTCTGTAAAATGTGAGTGCTCCTAGCCCTGGCGGTGAGTGTGCCTAGATAAAAATAATGAACTGTAGCCAGCTGCTTTGGCAGAACAGGTATCAGTGCTCTCCTTCAGCCTGTGAATTTGTATGGGTGGATGTAGGGATCTGCTACCTTAACTGATGTGCCAGCTCCTTGCAGAGACAGGGATTTGGCACTCACCATTACCATTGGCATTCCCATCAGCTACATATGCCCTGTTTAGTATATGGCTTGTTTTTTGGCTGTGTTTTTGCACCACCATCATTTCCAGCTCATGTTACAAGGAAGCTAAATGTGCGCAGAGTCCAGGGTCCTCTTCTGGGACCCAGTTCCCACAAGCTGTGTTCTGCAGTATTTCACTTGTAGGTACTGCGATACTTAATCTCATCTATAACTGAGTTCGTATTTACTATGCTACCTGAAGTTACCTTGTATAATATAAACACGTGGTAAGGATAGAACCAGAAAATAGCTGGTTTGTTGATTATAGCTTAGGGCTCACTTTCAAATATTCTAAGTATGTATAGAGCACGTAGAACAATCCGTCTCCTGAAGATATAACTTAGTATATGACTGATCTTGTCAGCTTTAATTTTTATTAAATTTAAGATGTGACACTTGGTATGTTTGAACTTACGTCAACGCAGACTATTGTCAATTCTTAGGAGCCAATTCAGGATATGGCATTCAAATTATCTGTCTTGCAGGAAGAAGTGACTGCAAATTTTTTTATAAAGTAAGGGAAACCTTCAGTTTATCTGTAATCTAGTGGATAACTTCAAAAAAGTACAAAAGAATATTATATAATTTAGGTATTGATTACATTTGGTTTTCAGAACTTCAGAGCAAGTGTTTTCCAGAATCACTGTCGTCTTAACACATGATCACAACGTTCCTTATTTTACCCAAAGCTGCAGCTAAAGGAGTCATGACATCGTATATGAAAGTACTCTACATGTACCAAAAATTGTAATCTTCTAGTTCTTTTGGTTCTATACACAATCTAGAAATACAGGCTCTAATATTTCAAACCCTAGGCATTAATAAAAATTAACTTAATTTTAATGTTTCCTAAGCTTTCTTCAAGCAAATTCAGAGCCTAAGTATCTCCATATTTTGAAGATACTTACCTCTGCGTGCTGATTGTTAGATCCTATGCACTACTTTAAGTATGTATAAATTAGTATTTATGAATGTCCAGAATTTTTTCCATGGCAGTATCTCTACTTTTTCTTTAATCATAAAAAGTATAAAATTCTGCCCTGTAAAAGTATGACAGAACATGCAGATCAGAGCTAAAAATACTGAAGTTTTTATTAAAATAGGTATGATTTGATGAAATTGAGCAAAATTAAATACTGATATCTGGCAGCATTTCAAATTCTGTGGGTTTTATTAGTCTATATAACTTTCTCGTGGATGAAGATGTAAATTCTTGATAATTTTCTGCATAAAACGGTTCTGAAAAGGTTCTTCATTCAGGGAGAAATACCTTAGCATTGTGGTTGGAGGTTACAAACATTATACACTGATGTCTTATGTCTATTTGATCCCAAGTTTAATTTTTCTTTAGAAATATACTTGAAATATCTGGAGCCACCAAAATAGCAGCTATATTTGCAGTGCACAAATGAGATCCTATTTTAAATGTATTCTCTGGTTTTAGCATAGATGTGTTTCCTAGTCTGGATACTTTAACCTTGGAACAAAGGAACTTCTAAGTAGATAGGCAAGAAAATTTTCTTTAACGTGGGAGTGGTGAAACATTGGAACAGGTTTGCCTGGATTGGCATGGAGTCTCCATCCATAGAGATATTTGGTACCCTGGGCCTGACCACACTGGGCAGACTGTAACCAGTAGGTTGAGGGAGGTGATCCTTCCCCTCTTCTCAGCCCTGGTGAGAGCACATCGGAGTGATGTGGTAGTGTGTCCTGATCTGGGCTCCGTGGTACAAGAAAGACACGGGCATGTTGGTATGAGTCCAATGGAGGCCCACAAAGATGATGAATGGATTGGAGCATCTGCTATGTGAAGAGAGGCTGAGAGAGCTGGGACTGTTTAGCCTGGAGAAGAGAAGGCTGAGGGGGATCATGTAAATGTGTATACATACCTGATGGGGGTGAGTGAAGAAGACAGAGCTGGACTCTTCTCAGTGGTGTCCAGTGAAAGGACAGGAGGAAATATGCACAAACTGAAATGCAGGAAATTCCGTGTCATTGTAGGGGTCACCAAACCTAGAGAAATTGTGGAAAGTCCATTCTGGAGATAGTCACAAATGTGACTGGACAGGGCCTTGAACAACCCGTGTGAGTGGGTCCTGCTTTGAGCAGGGAGATGGGACAATGTGCCAAGGTGCCTTCCTACCTCTGCTGTTCTGTGATTCTGTGAATGTAACCCCCTGTCTTCATTTTGATTTTTGTACTGTAGACTAAAAAAATTGAAGTAATAGCAATGAAATTACACTGATAAGGGAATCTGTTGTGATTTCAGTCTATCAACTAAAAAGGATGAGCAGATTTTATTTTAATTCTGTTTAATTCAGTATGCATTTATTGTTACTGGTTTTTTCCAAATCCTTCTTCAGGCTTTAAAAGCAATAACAATGAAACACAGAGCTATAACCTCTGAGTTGAATTGAATATGAATCCATGAGCAAATAAGTATTTTTGAAAAACAAAGATCTTAACATAAATAACATTGCTTTGACCCTCCTTTGAGCAGGAGATCGGACTCTTTGATCTCCTGAGCTCCCTGTTGTTCTGTGATCCTGTGATTCTGAAATTGCTGAGCCATGGCGGTTCCTGTTACGTTTTTAGAACACTAAGGATGGTTTATATTTCACAGATTATAATTCTGAAAGTGTTGGCGTTATTAGCAACAGCCAGAGCACTGAAACTTTTAATTCTGGCTTCATGTATTTCTAGATGATAGTAGAGTCTTTGCAAGGTGATCTGTTTGCTTGTTTTTCATATAAAAATAACTGATTTATTTTACCATAGTGCTATGATTTATATATATATTTTTCTGTAGAGAGGTAATGATTTTTGTAGTGATTGTATTGGAGAGAGGGAATAGTCTCTGAACTAGGGATAATGTCAGTCCTTATACAGAGCTTTTCTGCAGTAATGAATTTTATTTTCTGTAGTAGATCAGGCATCACTTTTTCTTTGAGCTGCCATCAGATCCATGAAACCTTTAATCTAGTGCCATTTTCTAGGTAACTCCTGTATCTGTTGTGAAGTCACTTTTAGTACTTTTTTTGAAGTGTGGAAATGATAATGCTTTACCAGCAGTTAAGTACAGCTCCTACCAAGTATTCAAACTAGTGATTTACACTACAAAGCAGCGTGAAATTAAAATAAGCATTTAGAATTGATTACTTTACGATCTGCTTTTGGGCCATATGAAAGTACTTGTTTGCCTCAGTTGTGTACGATCATTTCTGGATACAAATGTGGCCTTCTGTGGCTGGATGTGGCACATATAACTTCTTGCTGAGTATACTGACAAGAGGCCTGAAAAGTTGTCAAAGTAAATGGATTTCAGAAAACTCCCTGTGGCAGGTAGACATTAATATTAAAAGGTGTGCAGCATGTGATGTGGGCTTATGTAGGCTTAAAATTATTCTCAAATAAGGAAAAATTGCTTTCCAGAAACTGTGCACAGTACTGAAAACATACTGCTTCACAGCTGATAATAAGCACTTTTGCAGAAACTGCAATAATAGCATTTATGTTCAGATAAACAGAACTTATAACACCTCTTGCCATACTGACGTTTGGTGGTTACTAAAGTGTTAAAGTTAGTGTTGTAGAAGCAAAGTCCTTGGGCCTCTTTGTTAGTTACCAGACGACTCCAACAATCAAAAAATATGACAAGCAGTAACATTTAAAAGATCTTTCAAAAAATCTTGTCAAGCCCAAAAGCCAAAGAAGAGAGCAGGCAGAAATGTATGGAAATAATGTAATGAAAGAGTGGCTGCCTTCTATCCTGAGCAGCGACTGAATAATTGCATGGCTTCCTCTTCTCTCAAACCAGGGTGGAAACTCTGGAGGAGGTAGGTTGACTACGATGGTCAGATCATCACCACACTGAAAGTAAAAAGAATTAAGGGAAGAGAGAAAGCGTACCTATTTAATGCAAAACGATTATATTTTGGACAGTTGGTCAAAATATCAACGGTCAAGACATTCTTTACTTGGTTGTACTTACTTGAGTTTCAAATGAGAAGAACTATAATTGCTCATCTATAAACATAAATTCAACTTTGCATATTACTGAATCCTGCTAACATGATTGGAGTGTTAAATTCAAAAGTCACAGCCTCTTTAAGAAAGATCAAGTGGGCAAAAGTCAAGAGGGAGCACTCGAAAATAGCATTTCTTGTTGCCATGTCAGTGACCTCTTGAAAGAAAATGACTATTTAAGGGATTACTGTCAGATTAGAGAAGTATGAAGCAAGTAATCAGTATAAAGTTATTTCCTGATGTTTGCAGAAGACGATCAGATCACACTACAAAAACAAGATGATGAACTCAGGATGCAGTTACTAAATATACAGGGGAAAAATGAAGATGTATGACAGAAAACTTCAGGCCGGATGAAATATGTCAGAAATGTCAACTTCTTGAACAACAACAACAACAACAAAAAAGGACTATTGAATATAGAAGTTTATGTTTAAATTAACACAGTTTATAAGTATGAATTGTTTAATAATATTATTCCATATCCAGACATCTACAGGCTGCCCTGAGTATAAAAAAACCAAACAAATGAAAAACTAATGGGCTTACTGTCTGACATTTAATGAAAATGAAATTAAAAAGGAGAAAGTGATAACTGATGGAAATCGGAAGGTAGGAACATTTGGAATGTAACAAGGGCCTGAGCAATCTGATGTGATTAGCGCTGCACTGAGCAGAGATTTATTCTAGGTGACCTCTGGGGTTCCCTCCCCACCTAAATTATTCTGCAATTCTAGGATGGTATGAGAAAGGAGAATAGCAATAAGACATGTTTAAGTATATCGGGAACCAAAGGAAATCTTAACAATGATACTAGTTCATTGTTAGGAGGAGATAGTATTGTTAGTAACAAGTATAAACAGTAGAAGTGTTGATGTAATATTCTTGTACTTCCTGTGTCTGTTTTGGGGGAAGAGATAACAAAACAAATGCTGTAAACTTTTCCACAGTAACCAGAGAGGATGATGGTTAGATATTTTAAAACAACTTGTTCTACCTCATTTTGTATTTAAGTTTTCAGAAAAATTAGTCAAAGAACCTTGTGACTGTTTGTCATGAATTTTAATGTCTTGGATCATTGAAGAATTTCAAAGGAACTGGAAGGAAGCTAACACTGCACTAGTAAGTTAAAAGGCTATAAAGGATAGTTTGAGTTGATCTAGGCTGAAGCAAGTCCTACAAAACGGAACACATGATACAGGTTTTGACTAATAAGCAGGCAGAGGGAAGAGAAAAATTACCTATATGGATTTATAAAAAATTACTTGCTACCAAACTTGTCTTGCTGTGATGAATTTTAATTTTCATTGAGAAAAAGGTAACAAATTTTTATAACTTGAGTTAGTTTCTAAGTAATCTGTCATAGGCATTTGCCTTGCAAAGGTTAGGGAATTATAGGTAATGAAAATAAGTCACTAACACAGAGTGATCCTGATTAGTGAGAGAACAGCACGTCTTAATACATTTCATAGTCCTCTCTTCTGGTTTGTACTAATCTTTTCTGGAAAGCAGCGCTCCTGAAAAGAACTATAGTTTTGGTAGATAATTAGCCTATCATCACAGTGTGATGCTGCACTCAACAAAAGAGGATTCTTGGATGGATAAGCAGATAAATAGGAGAATTTTTAGAAGAAATTCTGTGTCCAGTTCTGGTGCTCTTATAAGATGATATGCATAAATTCCAAAGTTTTCAGAGAACAGCTATGCAAATAGCTAAAATGCAGTAAAAAAGATCTCCTTATAAGGAGAGATTCCAAGAATTCTGTTCAGACCTCAGAAAGATGATGGTGAAATTTTGTCATCTGAACTACATAAAACTTTTGATAACCACTTCAGACTACAAAGAAAAATATCAAGAATAGTTCAAAGTTGAAGCTAGACAAAATAAGGCTAGAAATAAGGTATACACTTTTAACAGCGGAGATAGAACAATTACTGAAGCTTTCATTCAATTCTACCTTACTAGCATGTCAAGAGCAAATGTTTTTCTAAAGCTATGCTGTAAATTAAAGAAAGTGCAATTCAGGGCAGTCCTTTGGCGTGTCATGCATATGAGGTCATCCCAGAGCCTCAAAATTATTCAGTCCAGCCTTATCTACAAGTCAGCTGAACACAGATGTTTTAACAGGAAAATTGAATGTTATCATTTGTAGTATGAAAGCATGGAAAATGACCTTTTAAAAACAACAACAAAAAAAAATCAGAAAACCTTCCTTAGATAACGGAGAAAGCTACTTATTGTCTTAAATTGAGGAAAAAGTATGAAAAGGAAATTATTCATCTGGAAACTGCAAGAAGTGAAATTGTCGTGGATATTAACAGTTTATTGTATGCTAGATAAAGCAATTGCAAAAAAAAAAAAAAAAAAGAAGCATGACTAAGTTCTCTGCTTGGATCTTTTAATAATTTGCTGGAATTTTTTTGGTCAGAAATCCACAATGAAAAAATTGAATGACTCTGTCCTGATTTTTGAGGACAGTCTATGGAGGCAGGCAAATGTCTTTAAGTAGAGAGACAATATTTAGCCTTTTCAGGAAATATTGTTTTTTTTCATTTTCAACTGGAAAACGTGTTCATGTGAATTTTTTTACTGGTGGAAGATAGGAAGGAAATAGTATTCCAAATCACATTAGTTTGCAGGGAGAGGAAGGAATTTATTTTTTACTGAGGAGGAAAGGATGATACCTTCTGCTGTTGTCTGTGCCTAGTAAATATTGTTCCTGAGCAGCTGTTGGGCTTCTCTGTTTTTTTGCTCCTGCATCTTTAGAAGCCGAAAAAGTCAACTTGCAACCAGAACCCCAAATATTCACAGGGCTGGGACATGAGACCATATGGGTGCAGTTACCACACAGAGCTTATCACATTGTGTATACAAGGCCTTCCACACTCTTACTCTAGGCCTTACAAACTTTTATTGAAGCTGTTGTTTTGTAGAAGTTAAAAATAATTTATTTGCTGAGTCCAAAATCTTCAGGTCAGAAGAAACAACTATGACGTTTAGTTTGACATCCAATTAAAACTCAGGCCAAAATTTGTCATCTAGTGTACATCTTTGTACAGCCTAGTAATTTATGGCTAGGCTATACCACATCTTTATGCAAGACACCATTGATTTAAAATGTTCTACAGAGAAACCAGCGTATCCTTAAGTGAGGTGTTCCGTTGATTAATTGCACTCACTCTTAAAATATTTCCAGTCAGGCTTTGCTTAGCTTCAGTCTCCAGTCATTCGTCTTTGTGCCTTTGTCTGTCAAGGAGCTGCTTGCCACTGGAAAATCTTTTAATACATAGGTACCTACAAACTGAGACTTTGCTGCCCTTGGGAAAACAGTTCAGTAAAAGCAATACACGTTTTCAAAAATCCTATAAAAGAAAATGAACCAGAATTTAAAACATCACTTTGTTTTCAATTCTTTCCAATTACAGGGGAATAACAAGGAAAGGAGAGGTACCTTTTTTGTTCTTTCTATATAGTATAGTTATATTGAGCTTGCAAGAGATGGAGAGAGTTTTTTGGTTTTGTGTGTTTTTTTTTTTT
>VYXH01004495.1:91612-120634 GCA_013397275.1 Burhinus bistriatus | reverse complement strand
CAAGCTCTTCCGCCAGCTCCCTCAGCACTCTTGGGTGGATCCCCTCTGGGCCCATACACTTGTGGCTGTCCAGTTGGTGTAGCAGGTCACTAACTGCTTCCTCTTGGATTATGGGGGGTTTATTCTGCTCTTCATCCCTGTCCTCCAGCTCAGGGGATTGAATACCCTGAGGATGACTGGTTTTACTGTCAAAGACTGAGGCAAAGCAGGCATTAAGTACCTTAGCCTTCTCCTCATCCTTGTTGACAATCTTCCCTTCCGCATCCAATAAAGGGTGGAGATTCTCCCTGGTTCTCTTTTTGTTGTTATGTATTTGTAAAAACCTTTTTTGTTATCTGTTACGACTGTGGCTAGGTTCAGTGTAATTTTTTTCTAAATGTCTTCGATGTTGTTTTTTGTGGTTTGGTGGTTTTGGTTTGGTTTTGGTTTTGGTTGTGGTTTTGGTTTTGGTTTTATTTTTGGAAGAGAACTGAGCACTCCCAAATAGAAAATTAATGTTATATTAATAGTCTAATATCTCATGCGAAATAATTTGGTTTACTTGTGTGACCGTAGCATTCTGTGGCTGCAGGTGGCTAGCTGGAAAAGACACAATACGTTGTGTGTGGTCTGAGTAGATTCAAGATACGTCTTGGGATGTCTTTGTGTCTTGCCATGAAATCCAGCCTGTAAAAAAGACTGAAGCATGAGATTCTAACCTAGAGCTCCCTGGAGGTCACACAATGGCATTTCTAAATGTTCATAGCTTGGCTGAAAATTAATAGTTTTCGTCAGAAAATGTTTTGGGCTTTCATTTCCTCCCAGAAACTTATATTTTCTACAGGACAACAGGAAACAAATGTACAAGATTTTTTTTATTTAAAAGTTAAAAAGAATGAGACATTCTAATTTTATGTTATTCAAGTATTACCGTTCCCTGAAGAAATTCATTGCTACCTGCTTAATGAATCTTTCTGTGAACTTTACACCAAAAAAAATGGCAAAACGTTATATTTAAGAACTTAACACAAAAGAAAACAGAAGGGTGCTTCCAGAGTTTAATAGCATGAAACAGAAGAAGAATTAAACAGTTGTTCTACATAACTAAATGAGAGCAATTTCTACTGCTGCATTGCTGGAGCTCTGCAAGTACAGGCCAATGTTTGGAAAGGAGTTTTTGTGGTAGGCACTCCACAAATACACATTCCTTTCCAAAGAGTTTACGATCAACTTAGAAAAAAAATTGCCATGACCTCAATGAGGAGTACTTGATGCAACACACAGCAGTAATTGCTGACATTTTGACAGTTGATAGGAAGATGTTAGTCCCTGAAATGAAAAGAAATGGAAACGAACTAAGCTTCTTTTAAAAAACAAAAAGTAGTATTAAGTTATGCAGTGTTAAACATAGACATGTGCTCTGCGCCAAATGAAAATACTTGTTTCAGATAATAAAGACTGATCTAACTGGTGAAGAGGATATCCTGCCACTAGCACCCATAAGAAAATGTGATGAGCTGTAAGTTTAACAAGAACTTCAAAATTTTTTTTCACTGAATGCAAAGTCCTTAAATAGGTGCTGTAAAACAGTTCTTGACATGTCAAAGACACATCTGAAACAATTTATGTCCCATCTTTGTCTAAAAGTTACAGGAAAAAAGCATTGTCATTTGACACTGTTTTCCACAGCATTTTCCTAGAGAAACTGGCTGCTCATAGCTTGGACGAGTATACTCTTCACTGGGTAAAAAAAATGGCTGGATGTCTGGGCCCAAAGAGTGGTGGTGAATAGAGTTAAATCCAGTTGGCAGCTGGTCACAGGTGGTGTGACCCAGGGATCAGTATTGGGGCCAGTTCTCTTTAATATCTTTATCAACGATCCGGACAAGGGGATCAAGTGCCCCCTCAGTAAGTTTGCAGACGACACCAAGTTGGGTGGAAGAGTTGATCTGCTTGAGGGTAGGAAGGCTCTACAGAGGGATCTGGACAGGCTGGATTGATGGGCCAAGGCCAATGGTATGAGGTTCAACAAGGTCAAGTGCTGGGTCCTGCACTTCGGTTACAACAACCCCATGCAGCACTAGAGGCTTGGGGAAGAGTGGCTGAAAAGCTGCCTGACAGAAAAGGACCTGGGGGTGTTGGTCGACAGCCAGCTGAATATGAGCCAGCAGTGTGCCCTTGTGGCCAAGAAGGCCGACAGCATTCTGGCTTGTACCAGGAATAGTGTGGTTGGCAGGACTAGGGAAGTGATTGTCCCCGTGTACTTGGCACTGGTGAAGCTGCATCTCAAATACTGTGTTCAGTTTTGGGCCCCTCACTACAGGAAAGATACCGAGGTACTGGACCATGTTCAAAGAAGAGCGACGAAGCTGGTGAAGGGTCTGGAGAACAAGTCTTATGATGAGTGGCTGAGGCAGCTGGGGTTGTTTAGCCTGGAGAAAAGGAGGCTGAGTGGAGACCTTATTGCTCTCTACAATTACCTGAAAGAAGGTTTTAGCGAGGTGGGTGTCAGTCTTTTCTCCCAAGTAACAAGCGGGAGGACACAAGGAAATGGCCTCCAGTTACACCAGGGGAGGTTTGGATTGGATATTAGGAAAAATTTCTTCACTGAAAGGTTTTCAAATATTGGAAGAGGCTGCTCAGGGAAGTGGTTGACTCACCATGCCAGAAGGTATTTAAAAGATGTGTAGATGTGGTGCTTAGGGACATGGTTTAGTGGTGGACTTGGCAGTGCTAGGTTAATGGTTTGACTTGATGACCTTAAAGGTCTTTTACAATCTTAACAATTCTATGATTCTATGATCTTTATTCAGGATACCCTGGATTCCCTGCAGGTTGAGTATAGCTTTATTGTTCTTTCTCACTCTGAATTTTTAATACATTAAGGATTAAAAATATGACATGGTGTTTCTAAGTTTTCTCAGTATTTTGATTTTTTTCTTTGATTATTATTTACTAAACAGAAAGGAGCATTCTGATTATTTTACTGCCTTTTTTAAGCCTTGATTTGCCTTTCATCTTAGGTTCATTCGTCTTTTCTTTCCTTCAATTTGTTACATGTGGCTGGAGATAAACTTTCATCAAGACCCACTCTCTTGTCTGGGTACAAAAGATTTCTCTTCCTGAAAAGTTAGTAGAATTATTGCTGTAGAAGCAAGACCTACAAGATTCTGGGCACTACATTTCTCACAGGGAGAATCTATACTGTAATTTTAGCATGGATGTGTATTAAAACTTGATTTGTGTAGGCATTACCACAAACTGCAGTTAGAATAAAACTAACCTAGACATATCACAGAATCACAGACTGGTTGAGGTTGGAAGGAACCTCTGGAAGTCATTTGTTCCAACTCTACTGCTCAAGCAAGGCCACCTAGACCCAGGTGCCCAAGCCTGTGTCCAGACAGCTTTTGAATATCTCCTTCCCAGGTGCAGGACTTCTCCGTTTTGAAGTTCATGAGATTCCTGTCTGCCTTGTTCTCCTACAGGCAGCATCTCAGAGTGCTGCTTTTTGCTCAGGAAAGCTATAATCATGGCAGCTCTACAGACTGAACTCCTCTGATTATTCACAGGACGTGAAAAGAACACGCACAAATTTACCCTATCCTGAAACACAACCATGAGGTACCAGGGGCTTTTGAAGAGAAGGCAGAGAGCTCTATGGACCACATAGTATGATATCTATTGTGACTGTGAGTACAAGGGAATGAAAAGCCCATCAAATCAATTATTCTTTAGATCTGTCAAGTTTTATCTCCCTATATAACCAATGTAGAGAAAAAAAATTAATACTGCAATAAATATAATGACTAAATGCCTTCACATCTATGACTATGTCAGGTATAGGACATAGTATAGGCATACGGTTTGACAATTCAGTGTTCCCACTGTAAGCCAATATATAAAATCTGATTATTGTTAATTTTTCATCTTCACTCAGTCCTGTGCACTTTATTGGAGACAATGACAAATTCCTGCTGGATTATGAGCTTATGAGAGCTGGATTGGTTTTTTTATTGTTATGCTTGGGGATTTATCATTGGGGTTTGGTTTTTTTTAAAATTCATAAGAATTTAGTAGAAGTCTACTCTAACCTGTTTTACACACAAGTTCCCTAATTATCATTGGATGCTTGACATACAAGATCTTCGAAGAATGTTTCTGAAATTTTTCTGAAGTTATTTGTTTCATTGTAAATGAAAAGTCACTTCAGAATTTTTTATATATTTGATTTCTTACATTGAGCTATCTTTTGATGTCCACTATGAAATTATATCTGAAACTTAGCATAATACTGGAGATAAACTCCTGTGGCCCTTTCTTAGTTTTGGGAATAGACTTTAATGAGAATTTTATAGAATAAATCTTACATATAGACTGTAAAACTTGGTCCAAGGGTCTTAAAATTCCTTTGCTGGACTGAAAATTTCCTGCTATGAGGGTGGAATTTATTGAGTAAAAATATTCTTCCTCACAAAAAGAGACAGCACTTAGAAATTCCAGGGAAATACATTAAATACCATTCCTAGCAATTACAAATACACATATACACACATCCCCAAAAGCATTCAATTAGAAAACTTTGTTGAAAGACATTAAAATGTAAAAAATGTAACATAGAAAATACCAATATTAGTATCAATTGTGCAGCCTTAAGTAGACTCCCTTGAGTGCATGGATGATGATGATGCCTTCTCTAATTACATAACTACATGCAATTTTGTTCCTATTTTTCTCTGTTTTTAAAAATAGTTGCAAAACTGTTATTTTGTTCTTCTATCTCACTCACTCAAACCTTCATGAACTAAGCCTGAGACAGAATCAGATGTTGTTCCAAACACAAAACATTTGGCGAAGTTACAAACCATTGAAACCATAAGAAATACTGGACATCTTTTCATAATAGTGTAGGACTGGATTTTGATATCTAGTCCTTACTTGAGGGACTGTGGGTGGTGTCCTGACCTTAGACTGTCCTCCTTCCTGGTACAGTCAGGTAGGGGGCAAAGGTAAGAGGACATACCCTTGTTTTTGCCCAGTCAGTGTGTTAAGAAACAGCTGGTGCAGAGAGGGGATGTAACTTGTTGCGGATACAGGCAGAAAGAGACTCATAGGAGGGAGCTCTGCTCCCAGACTTCTGTGGCTTATGTGTTACTTCTTTTTCTGAGCTGTGCCTAAAAGTACAAATTGGTACTCTGAGTATAGCATATCTGAAGAAAATGTTTGCCAAGAGGTCTCAAGTGATGGACAGTTTTATTGCACACATCAAACGTGTCTTGAGTTTCCAGCTACAAAAATTTAAATTCAACTCTTGGGGGGATGGAACAGTATATTTTAAAATTTAATTTGTAAAACCTAGAAATATGAAGGACCTATATAATACTGTGTCTGATTTGAGAAAATCTGTTCCTTTTGTGACAGAAGCATACTGCTGCACTCAATCATAGTTGAACCTGAAGATCTAGGACAGCCTTAACAGAACAGCAAAAGAGAAACATGACACCAGGTCATTTTTGACAGCTTAAAACTGTGGCATCTGAAAAACCAATGGGATCATATGATTTCTCAGAACATACAATGGATTATAGGAGAATACAGCCTGCAGGCACTCTGTTTGGATATATGCCCAAGACAGACAACAGCATATGTTCAAGCACAGGGACATCAGGGTAATGGAATATAAAATAGCTGTGTGTCTATCATGAGATGTGGGAAGGCAGCCAGGAGCCTGTAATCCCTAGAGGTATATCTAGGGGCTGGTCTTTCATACTAGGTGTTTGGTACTAGGTGATCCTGGTGTTTGGTACTAGGCCTCCGTATGTCATTTTCATATGGAATGGAATATACAGTACTAGCAACCAGAGGAGTGTCAGATCACCTTCAAGCACCAAGCACTCCTGTCACCAGTAAACAATGAGAAATGTTAAGGACTAATAAATCTTCATGATGGATCGGCACAAGATGACTTAGGACTGGTGATCGTGTAATTGTGATTCATTCAAGGAAATGTTCAGTGCCTAATGGCCCTCAAACATCTACATCCTCCTGTGCACTGCAGTTGTTGATCTTAGTTGTCTAATTGTGTAGGATGGAAAAACTAATTTTTTTAAGGCATGCTGAGGGATTTTCCTTTTACTTTGTATTTTAATTTCTTCCTCTACGTGTAATTCTTTTCTCAGCAGAAACATAAGAATGTCCATAACGGAGAAATATTGATGGATATTCTTTTCATTTTTAAACTCTTAAGAAATGCTATTGTAGCCAACAGCTTATCTGGTCTCTTCTTCTTTTACTCAAACACATAAAAGCTAGGGTTGATGAAGTAATGCATTTGCATGTTCAAAAGGACAGATTTACAAAAGGACTCAGACAACACCTACAGCAAAATCCAGAACTAAAGTTCTGCATCTGGTACAAGGGTAAAGCTATGTGTCTGAGAGAGTGTTTTTCAATGATCAGAGAAAAGGCAATCATCAGGACTTGGCTACAAATTCTCATGCAAGGACTGTTTCTTAGGTCTGTCTAAAACTAAATATCTGCGGTATGGGAAAACGTCTCCTTCTGTTTGAGAGTTGAAAGAACAATTAGTTGCTTGTCTATGCTTCACTGTACTGCTCCTTGAACATCCCACAATTTTTTTAGTTCAGAGGAGGAAGAGGTCAGGCATGGAATTGAAGATTTCAGCCATTCAGATGGGATGTAGACTTTGTCTTGAATCTAGGATTCTGAACCAAGTTTACTATACGCTGTCAACATACCTGCTGTCCACAAGCCACCCATTGTGCAAAGTGCCTAAAATCTCCCCAGCAGGGCATAAAACCTTCTTTGGGGGATAATAGCCCACACATATGCTTTGAGCAATCCAAATTCAATTACTCAGTGGCGTGATACAAATTCACATTTCCCACCTCACCTAACGAGATCTTTAGCTACAGGAACTGCTAAGAAGCTCTGCAGGATGTACTCTTAACCCAATCTGTTAAAGTGCTCTACTTGTGTGGCATAATTAAAAAGGCTTGTGAGCCTGTCTCTCAAGCCAAACAAAAGCTTGGAGTGCTTATCTGGAATTGTCTTCACAGTACAGAGATACTGGTCTCTGAGCTAGAAGGGTAAAAATATACATAAAGAACTGTCCTTGATTTTTATGTTTTCCTTGAATATTTCCTATAAAAGATTGTGCTATACTTAACTGAAAATAATGGATCTTTTTAATTACTATTTTCGATGAATATATTGTTTGCTATGTGCACTCAATGAGTTCAGCAATACAGCAAGCTGAACAGAATTCAGTCTCATTTCAAGGTAACTTATGAAATTCAAGATGATGGAAGAAAAAGGTAATATAGAAGCTATCAGTTGTCAGGGTGAAAGGAGTACACTAACAAAAAGAGAAGTTTTGCTTCCCCTGCCACACTAGACCCCTTTCCTACTGCTTAGCAACGGATAAGATGCCACTTACTTTCAAACAGGAAACAGAAACAGCAAGAAAGCAGCACACAAAGCTGATATCACTGCAAGTGTCCTGTACAGCTCATTGGTGCACGGAGACTTGGCCTATAATGAAGTCATTTGCATTCACATGCAGGCCTGGTTGTGTGGACATCAGTCCAGACTCTGGGAGCTGTTGTTTCACTGAGTCAAAAGAAATTTGCACATGAAAGCCACATCCGCATTACTTAACTGCAGCTCACTCAGGATTGCCTTCCTTTTAGACCAAATCAAATCTAAACCTATGATTAAATCTTCAGAAGATTTATTTTATTTCTTGTGGATATCTGCTAGACCTGACAAGTGGTGAACGTACTCTGCGCAAATATAATTTGAGGTGTTACTTATCCACTCTCCATTTCTGAATCTTCTCTTCCTTAGTATAGAGCCACATAACTGCAGAATTTTCTCAAACCTCCCTCAGCTAGTTTTTCTGCCAGTTGGCAATGTGAAGGCATTCATCTTTTCACTATCTCCATGCCTTTCCAATTTAATTGCAAACTTTATTCTCATGTGCAACCAGGAATTAAAGGAACAGGCATGCCTAGTGTTAAATATTGATTGCATTAGATTGAAAGACTGCAAGTTGTGTCACTATCAGATAGGTAATCCAAAATAAAAAAGTTATACTAGAAGTTAACACTGGACCATAATATACCTAAGGCTAATTATCCACATAGTCAATTCTTTTGCCATAAACACACATGTACAAAGTACTGTTTATGTCTTCTCAGTTGCAAAAATACATTAGTGATTCTCCACAGATCCTGACACTGATAGAATAACTTGCTCTTGCTGCGGAGGTCAGCTGTTGACCTCCTTGATTCTTGCCACCATTGTATTGCTGATGTAAATTTATTTTCTGTCTCTCTCAAATAAGTAAATAAATAAAGTAGAATAAAAACCCTCAGTGTTTGTGATTTCTGGCGAATGCATCATATTACTGAATTTAGTTACGAAGTCTTTGGTTTATTCACTGAATAGCTACAGCCCCAGGACTGACAGTGGAAATTCCTCTATAGTATCCTGTTAATGCACTTCAATCCTGACCTGAAAGAACCTTTATGGCTGACAGGATAGTTTAATTTTCATGCCCATTCAATCTTTGGCCTCTGTGCTAAGACTGCCAACAGGGGTGCAAATTAACACCAATTATTCTGATGTTTTATGTACTGGGCTGAGAGCACCAACTCATTTTACACAGGCCATCACCCAGCTGTCAGATGTTAATGACTTTTGGTTACTTCTGACCTGCTCCAGATTCATATGAGTAGCTCAGAGTTGAAAGGGTCTTTATTTCATTAATAAGAAGCTGACCTGTACAACCCTCTTATCATTCCCTTTCACAAATCCAAGTGTGAATGTTTATTTTCACATTAAATAATAACAAAGGGCCAAAGCCCAGCCTGTTGCAAACTCAGTGGATTTATGCAAGTATAGAATTTAACCTGTTCACGTCAGTTGCATTGGGCATGGACAGCAACAAGTGTCCCTCAAAACTGATCAAGTAGAGGAATGTATATGTACATGCATATGTACATGTATATGTATATGTGTTAATAAATACTTTATTCTGAGCATTTGTCATTTAAAAAGTAGTGTAACAGTCAAATATTATGCCACTGTCTCTGAGGATGGAGGAAGAATAATAAAGGGATTTGTTAGCAAATAATTTATTTATTTGACTTTCACTACAGAAATTATTTGTTTATCATATTATTTACTAACACTACTCAATCAGCCTTTTGTTGTGGATATAACTTTCCCGCAGCTTAGAGCATGGGTGGTTTCAAGATGCTCTTTCCTTCTAACTACTGTCAGCAAGGATGAGCTGTTTACAGAATAAACTCTAAAGAAGCTGGCAGAAGTGCAGTTTTGTGGGCCATCATTTCTGAGATTTGCTTCCTTCAGTTACATAACAAAGGCTGAGTTTTGCAGTCTGCGAACTTATTCGTCTGCTAAGGCTTTAATACCTGTTGAGCATAGTGTCAAGGTATGGGAATGGCCAGAGACAGTGCACTGCATGGTGTTCTGCCAAATAAGAGTCAAGGTAAAAACAGAAGGTGAATGAGGTTCCTAGATCCACTGTACATTCACTTAGGACTTACTTATCTTCAAAATATTCTATTATTTTAGGATTTTAGGAAGGTAAGCAATGTGTACAGTGATAATTATGACTTAGGACCTAGTTGAAGATAGTTGAGAGAAAATGGCCGAGCTCAGTGACTGGATGAACTGAGCTTCTTCGTTCCAGAGAAGTCCAGAGCAAGACATGGTACAGTCTTTAAGTATGAAAAGCAGCTTAATCTGTTTGTCGTATCTATGGTTGAGAAGATGAGAAATAGGAGCTTAAATGGAAGAGAGGGTTAGGTTAGACTTCAGAAACCCCTCTCAGGAGGCACTTTCGAAAACACTTTAGAAAGGCTGTATCAGGAATGTAAGGAAAACACCCTAGCTGATCTGAATGTAGATACAGTTACCTGTCTTAGAGTATGAGATTTAACTAGATAAACGATTGAGTTGTCTAAATTCTGTTATTTTGACAGCTGACTACAACAAACGCGGTAAGATAATGTTGGTTACAATATTACTTGTCTACAGAGAATGTTTTACATCAGGTTGGGTAACACAGCTCTTTAAGCCCATGTTCCGACTTAAATTTAGTCCCTAGGGAAGATAATGCCATAGAACATACAGAATTTGTCTCTAAATTTGAGGTGGTGCCTGTAGCTTTCAGGAATTTAGTGAGTTGGTTATGTATGTCTGTCACATGAGTTGTGACTACTGCTTCTTTCAAAATTCCCCAGAAAATCACAGTGGTTAGTATCTTAGGGGCATGTGTTACTACATAGATCTAGACTGAAGGGACACCCATTGGGATGACAACTTTTTAAGCATTTTGGCACTTCATCCTACATACATCTTCAGGGAGAAAGCCTTAGAGTGACATTGGTCACTAATATTAATGTATCGTATTAAATCTCAAGAACTGACAGATCTCTGTTCATATCACACCCCACAAGGAAGACAGTCCAAAACACTGAAGACTGACACCAGAAATGGATGAACGTGCTTCAAATTCTGTGTGGTAAATTTGCTTAGTGCTAATGCAGTATCTGGACATGTTTGAAAGCAATCAAATGCTTAAATGTTTTAACTGTCTCCCTGCTTAATTTAGGTTTCATTAAATCAGGTATGGTAGGCAAAATAATTACCACTAGATTATTGAAATCTTATTTGTTGAAGTTTAATTATTCAATCAATAGATGATAATTAAGGTTTTGTAAAACAAGGAATAATAATATTATAATAGTTTTTATATATACAACCCCGCTCTGCACTGCATCCAAGCACAAGAAGAGAGCATACAATTTTGCGGTGTATGGAAATCAAGAAAGGAAATCTGAAATAAAAATTAACCCTTTTTTTTCAGACATTAGACTGAGCTCTGTTCTCCTCACTCCTTCCTTTTTTGTTCTACAGCTTTTTAAGATTTTGAGGAAAGTATTATAAGAAAAACATGATTAATATCTTTAGTGGTTCTTCCTGGGGAGGTACTAGAATATATTTGTAGAATTTATGGTGTCACTGGTAGTATTCTTGCCAACAATTCAAAAACTGTGACACAAACCTCCTGGCTTGCTTTCCAGCTATGGAATAAGAAAAGATGATAGAGGCCTTTTTTAGTGTCTCCAGCATTCCAGCCTCTTCAAAGTATAAGGTGTAGTCATGGGGCAGCCTTAGTGGGTGCAATGCAAAGATATATGACATTAACATTGTGACACAATGTAGCTGTTAACAAAAAATGTAATTAATATTCAGCCCAATACACTTCACTGTCTTCTTCATAATCACAAGTACCTTTCCATATGTGGGTGTAGTAATTTTTTATGCTGCTGTTCCTCACAAGTATAATGCACATCACAGCAAAAAGTAACTTAGCACTCCTTGAAATACTTCTAAAGAAATTGGGAACACTAGTAATCATTACTTTTTACCATGCAAATTCTCCAGTGTGTCAAAGGGCTGCTTATTTGATTTAGAAACATAGTACTCACTATGGGTGTTGAATTTGCACATGGGGGGGCATATACCTATTGCAAATTCTTTTTAACATAAGAAGTCAAGTTTATAATTAGTAATAGTTTGTTTATATCGCAAGACATCTGAGGGTTTCCACGTCAAGGAGCTAAGGTATTTTCTTTTAGCTACTGTGTGGGATTAGAATACAAGAAAGCTGTTACCCAGAGAGGACAGGAAAACAAAATACACAAAACAGTTAACATTAAACAAGCTCTCAAGTAAAACAGCAAAAAGTGCCTGTAAAAATTTAATTCCAGTTTTCTTATTTCTTCCCTTCAGTCACAGCCATGGTTTGTTCCTTAATGGATTTACTCCTCTCTGTCCTGAATCCATGCCAAGCCAGAAATCTCCTTTTATGATTTTATTTTAGTACCTTTAATGATGCATGCTTTTGCATGCTTTTTACAGCCGGATATAAATATCATCTGGATTTTTCCATTTACAAAATTTGTTCTGAATCCTTAAACATCTTGATTATTTTCTAGGCTTAGAGAGTTTCATCTGGGTCTCTAAAGCCCAAAACATAGATGGAAATGTTCCTTCATTTTTTTTCAGTTTTCAGCAATATATCATGAGACAATCTGCTAGGTCTTGCCTTCCAATGCTTTTTTAGTGAAATAAATAGCGGTTTAGATCAAGTTAACCTGTAAATTTCACATAGCTGTATGATTATGAAGATTTTTTCAAAGTTTTACAACATGAATCATTGTCTAAATTCTTTCTTCAGAGACTGGGAAATACTTTTTCAAGATGGGTAAAGTATGGCAGACAGCTGGGAGCTGGAGTTAAAGCATATATATTGGAGGGTAACAGGACACTCTACCAGAATGGAGACTCTTCAGTATTTTTAGTAATATAAGCAAGGCAATCACACAGCAAACAATCACCTTGTCACAGAGTTAAAAGACATTGGAAGTGACAGTGTTAGGGATAGCCAATAAAACAGTGAGAATTACCGCCATCTATCAGAATACGATGAGTATTTTTTTCTTCTTTAGGCTTGCTATAATAAATACATGTGATGTTGTCCTGGTTTGAGGACCACTGTATAGCAACACTTAGAAAATATTTACCCATCATAGCAACAACTGGAAAACTGTTATAAAAGGGTTATGTGAGTAATTTAGAAGGAATTTGCAAGAGTTAGTAATACCTAGTAGATTTAATAACCCATTCAGAATTTGCTCATAGAAATTTCAGATTTTTCGCTGAAATTTAACTCCATCCAATGATCATGAAGAAATTATTTTCTCATTTGCAGTTAGGCAAGAGATTGTCTGGTATGGAGATAATGATACTGATGCAGTACTGTATTTGTTATTGTATTGGGCCTGGCTGAGATGGAGTTAATTTTCCCCATAGCAGCCCTCATAGTGCTGTGCTTTGTATTGGTAGCTAGAGAGGTGTTGATAGCACACCAGTGTTTTGGCTACCACTGAGCAGTGCTCATATAACATCAAGGCCATCTCTCCAACATTCCCCCTTCACCAGTAGGTTGGAGGTTGGTCAAGATCTTGGGAGAGGACATAGCCAGGACAGCTGACCCAAACTGACCAAAGGGATATTCCATACCATATATGTCTGCTCAGCAACAAAAGCTAAGAGAAAGAATGAGGAAGGGGGGGCATTCGTTATGTATGACATTTGTCTTCCAGAGCAACCACTACGGGTACTGAAGTCCTGCTTCCCAGGAAGTGGGTGGACATCACCTGCTGATGGGACAGAGAGAATGAATCTTTTGTTTTCCTTTGCTTCCATAAGCAGCCTTTGCTTTTGCTTTATTAGATGTCCTTTGTCTTGACCCATGAGGTTTTCTGAGTATATTTTCCATCTTATTTTCTCCCCCACTGTCCTGCTGAGGAGGGGAATGATAGAACGGTGTGGTGGAGAACTGTCATCCAGCCGAGGTCTACCCACTACAGTTATTAAGCTAGAAAAAATATTTACATTACTTTGCATATTTGAGAAAATGAATTAAGGTACATTCTGTAGTTCAGATTCCTAGAACTTTAACTATACAGAAGTCCAGAAATTTATCTTACCAACTAAAAAATATCACACTCTTTTTTCTGTTTCTGATTTCCTTTTAAGCAATGACAATAAAATGATATAGTTATGCATGTCAGCTGAGCTCTAGGTAGATTATTCAAGTTCACTTTCATTTCAGAAACCTTGTGTCTAAGATGTCAACATAAACTTTCTGCAAAGAGGACTTTGTCACTGAAGAGACAGAAATCTGTTTTATTGCCTTTCAGTACGAGAGAAGCTTCTGTAGCTTTTTTTGGTTGGTTGGTTTGTTTTAATCTATTGCTTCCTCGCACTTTAAGAACACCTGAAAAAATGGCAGGGGAAATTAAAACTGATAGAACAGTCTCTGGCTCAGAAACGAGGAGCATTGTGTCTGTTTTAATGTCCTTAATTTAAAAATTCAAGGGAAAAATGAAAAGATGTTTCCTTTTAACACAACTATGAAGTATTTGAATGAGTGTATGAATATGTTGTAGCACAGTGTCCAAAAACTGAGTAATAGCACCACCTGGACACTCAAGACTGACTCATGTTTATGGCATTTCTTGCTTCCATTGGAAGGAACTCATCTCTCATAAGTACAGAAAGTACTGTTTCTAACTCAGGAAGGGAATGACATTGCCTTGACCTATTATCCAGCTGCCCAGACAGTAGTTCACACACAGGTCTGAGACTGTTCTCCCGACCAAAAGGAAGCTTTGGATGAATTGCTCATTCATCATTCCAACATCATTAAATCAAGCTCTTCCTCTGTGTTGTTGCTTTGTTATTCCTCAGTACTAGCAAAGAAGCCAAGTTTAGCTAAGGCTAAGACAAACAAGATAACTTTGTACTCCAACCTGTTGTTCAGTTAGCTTTCAATACCGATCTGTCTCATGGTAAGATCCTGAGTGGAGGAAAGATGAATAGACTATGTGTTAAATTTTAAGGCTCATGTGTCTCTCTCAGACTGAAAGGGATCTGTACTATCTTTTTCCCTTCTGCTCTGTATTATCTAGTACCTTTTTTCTCATGCACAAGAACTCAGGATATAATCAATCCACATACTAAAAAAGTGCAAAGAAAGAAGAGATGCTCAAAAAAACCCACAAAGAAAGACAAGAGTGCTCTTCTATACTCTATGCAGAAAAGCGATCAACAGGACCTCTATATGCACAGCAGCAGGTCTCGACATTCAGACCAAAGAGATGATTCAATCCTGTCATTTTTTTCCCAAATGTAAGCAAGACTCAATCAATGAAGAAGAGGTTTTAGGAGCTGAGCTGAAGATCTCATGAGCAGTGTAATAAAAGTGTAGTAAGATATTAATGTGCGATATTTCAAACTTTTGAACATTTAAATGGAATATATACTAACTTAAAAATGAAATGGAATGGTTTTTTTTTTTTCTTTTTTTTAATAACTTGTCAGTATTTTCTGGTCTGTCTGGCTCATAAACCTTTCAAACACTTCAGTTGCTTATGTGGGCTTTGTTCTCCAGTCCTGGCTAGTGTTAAGACCCACAATGTCAAACAAGAAAAAAAAATTATAACTTTTTCAAGATATAAAAAGTTTCTTCAAGTACTGAACAAAAGATGGAATCAGTTTTCTTTGTAAATTATTACTTATTTTCTTTATTCTCTTCTTTAAGGGATTGCTTGCCTCAACTGCTGTGTCAGTATGTAGTATAACATATATTGCCTTTCTCTAAACTGAACTAACATAATTTTCTATTTTGACAGAACAAAAAACACAGATGTACATTAACTCACTTTAATCATCACTTAGATTAGCGCTGGAGGTTGGAGACTTCATCTGTAGCGGTACAGCAGGTCTGAGCTTATTTCCACTGAAACCAACAAAATCACTGTCTGTGACTTTAATGATGCAAATCTAGATGCTGTTAAAATTGTTTTATCTAGATGAAAATTTGTCAAAATAGCTTGATAAAAAAAAAAAATCCCCATAGAAAACTTTCTACGTATGTGTATTAAAGCTCTCGAACCTCTTATCTGTCTCCAAACCAAGTCTTCTAAATTAATTTCTGGCCCATCCTAATGACAAAAACATTGGGGTTTTTATAGTATTTCCTCTAAACATTGTTGTTGTTTGTATTCTTTCTATTTAATAATATAAATTAAACTATCCTCACTCTTATCATTCTCTTAGACACTTATAAGCCAGGAAAGAAACACATATTTTTCCTGAAGTAGACAGATGTTTTTCAACGGATACTGTAACAGAAGGTTATTCCCTCTATAGACATTTGGCTAGCTGTAACTCATGTGAATAGGTTTCGAATGGTCCCTAGATTAGATTGGGAAGAAATTTTTGTGAAAGTCTAATTAGCTGGAATAGATACTTGCACATTGGAGCACAGGCAACCTACTAGAATCATCTCAGTTTTTCCCCATAGAAACAATTTTATGTCAGTGAAAGCTCTTTAGATATTCATGGCATTTCCATCCTTGTGGTTCTACCGTTCTGGGACACAATGGTTATACTTGAAGATCCGAATACTGTAGTTGCTGGTTTCAAAGCAAAGAAAGCTGAATGAAATAACTCTAATCGAATGTCTTAAATTAGAAGAGGTAGTGGTCCCTTATTACCTTAAAATCTATGAAACTAACAAAACTCCAAGTTTGCCCATCTCTTTTTCTTGTTCCTTTTCTTCTTTAAAAACCATGAAACTATTTTTCTGACTTATCCTGCTCACTTTTCATGGTCTAGATTTTCTTTACATCACTCAGCCTGCTTCTATACCTCTCCATTCAATTTCTTGTCTGAAAGTTCCCTAAGATTTTGTCCTCTTTCCCTATGAATGTATGACCTTAGCAGTCATGGAGGGACTTAGCATGTCCCTCCATTTCTTTTTATTTCTTCATAATTCCATATGATCCCTTTGTAGCTGGTTCACCTACTTTACACTTACCAAAATAATCTAATTTTTCTTGTATCCTTACATTCATCTTCTCACATCTACAACTCCCAAATCTATTTTCAGTTACGTTTCCAAACTTGGTTCTCTAATATTATTGTTATTGGTCTGCCCAAATTATCTTATGTTTCCTCCTTTGTGCTGGTCAAGTATAGTTTCAGCCATAAGAAATTCCAAAATTAAGTAACCTTTAATGTTTGAACATTTTATGGTAACCTTAAATTCTTTTTCTCTTCACAGTATTTGGTTTCCTTAACTTCTGTTCAAAATCTCAAGACTTACAAAACTTCTGTTTCAAAATGTTATCCTCCTCTTTCTTAGTTTCCTTTCTCTCGCCCAGATCATCATCTAGTTAAAATTGTCTTTGGAGAGTTGTGCATAAACGATTACTTCATCTATTTTCTGCCAGTTAATCCTCTAATTACATCTTCCTTCACATACGTTCCTTTCACTTTATTACATCTGACATCTACCCAACTCTCTGTCTCCAGCAGTTTTCCTACAAGCCATCGTTTAAGAATTTTTCTAACTTAGCTTTCAAATCCTTGCCTTTTTCAGGAGTATGCAGGGAGAAAGAAGTCCATCGGTTATTTGGCAGGAACAATGTCAGAGAAGTAAAGTATTCTCCTTCTAATTCCCGCTCCTTCCCTTCCTGGTCATTGGCAGACTGGGATTGTTACGACACTGCTGAGCAGGACAGGAGGGAAGCCATAACTCAAAATAATATCTTCATGGGCTCATTAGGAGGACGCAAGATCTCTCCTCCAGCAAACTCAGAGTTCAGCCAGACCTTGGGATTATGAAGCTTCCATTTCTCACAGAGGAATAAAATATCTAATTTATGGAAGACTATATCTTGCAGTTGTGAGAGGTAGAAGCTCTAAAAATTGGACTGCTTCAGTACATGTTTTTTGTCATGATTCTGCAGGCACTCCAAATTAAGCCTTTTTCTCCCAGAAGGAAGGTACATCCAACTTAAAAAAAATCAAAAAAAAAGTACACCCAAACCCAAGGAATGGTATATTATTCTTTTATCCGTTTCAAGCATTAAAGCTAAGCTTCTGGATTTCTCTGTGTGTGTGTATATCTATATTTATTTATTTGTTAGTTAGTTGTTCATGGGGAAATAAATTTCTTCATCTTTATTTCTGGACACAAGTTAGCTGAGATTATTAACTCAGACTGACCTCATCTGAGAAACAAAGCTTTTGGATGTTACTGTGAGGTCCACATAATGATGAACAGCTCTTCAAGCAAGAAGTACAGACTATGCTATTTTGACTGTGTTGCCTCTGGTTACAGTAATTGCAGTCAGATGAAGTATGTCAGCTTATGCCCAACATGCATTCTCAGTGAGAAGGTAGCATTTTGTAAAATGGAAAAGCCTCTCAGTAAGAGGAAAGGCCTCTCAAAGCTTTCAGCTGGCAATAGTGAGCCACCACAGCAGCTCAGTGTGTGTCAAGTTAATCATTTCACTGACAGCCAGGCTACATGTTGAAAATACTGCAGTCCTTCTCATCTACTGGTAGAGGCTATTTCCTTCCACTTTTATTCTCTGACACTTGCAGTCTTAACATAGTCTTAACCTTGTTAAAATTGAGGCTAATTCTTTGCAATCAGAAGCTGTAAAAGCATGCTACAATTATTTATTAAACAGGGAAATAGCCCATGTTTTAACTACTGTAGGTGAAAAAATATCATGTGCATGGATGAGTGCGACCCATTCATTGGTTAACAGACCCAAAAGCCTGCCGAGAGAATCAGATATCCACCTGATGTGACCCACAAGACTGCCGAGAGAATCAGATATCCACTTGATGTCCCAGCTGCTGGAGTTCACATCTGAATCTTTGGGTTAGCTGACAGATGTGAAAAAACTCATGTCGGCAGACAGGCAACTCACTGCTAAAACTGCTCCACAGCAAGAGGAGCCTTGTGTGAATTGTTGATTCCAGTACACAGACTCTGCCGTGCTTATGAGTGATTAGTTTCAGACAGGGGTACAGACAGGCAAGCATGCTGGACATGAATCTCTCCCAGTCCACCTATTCTGGCACAGTATTTGAGCAGGATAATATTGGCCTCTCAGACAAGTATGTTAATCTACTTGTGTTATAATAAATGTACGTATTTGAGCTCAATGAGGAATTTTACACTTTCCACAGGCAGAGTTATATTGGCACACTTTTGGAAGTGCTTCCCTCCCCACATTAACTGTGATGGTATGGAAGCGATCCAAGTTGTGAGTGAACACCCGTGCTCAGCTTTTTCTTCTATAAAAGTAATGAAACAAACTCTCAGCTTAGGTTAGTTGTCATAATGCTGAATGGCTCAAAGCAATTCAGGAGCAACAGTTTAGACCACCAAAGGTTGCCACTGCCAGTTGTGTTAAACATGTCCTGCTGCAAGCAGCTGGCCCTAAACATCATTATACCCTGACTGACAGCTTAAGTGGAAAATGCAGCATTGAGCCACATTATAAAGACAAATTCTTTCACATAAAGGAGACCTTAATCATGAGAACAGAAGCTGGCCTGCGAGTGTGTTAATTTTTTCACACTAGTACTATAAGGCAATTCTCAAATAAATTTTTACATTCGGTAACATCAACTATGATTTCTATTTCAAAATCAAGAAATGTGAAAGTAATAGATAAGTGGGAAGATGTTGTAAATGGAAGATCCAGAGACTTAGATTTATTCAGGGTTCTACAACTGATATACCCTGTAACTTTATACAAGGTGTTTCACTCCAATATCTAAATGTAAAGTATGGTTAATGGTATTTTCTCTTCTCCTATAAACTGAAAGAACAGTACAATAGTGAAGTGTTATATGTGCGTGGCTTTTTTCGGTATCTATAGCAATAACTACATAAATTCTACTCAGTTTTGATATCTTTGATATCTCAGTGAAAAATTGAAGGAAAATGTTTGGAAATAGAGGTTTAGAAGGAAATGTAATTCCAGGAAGAGCAAGCAAGGAAGTAAGTTTATATCTAAGTCTGAATGAAGCCTAATATATAAGCTTCTAGTTTTTATATAGAGTATCTTTTAAGGGGAAGTTATGGTAAACAAAGTTAACATATATATTTGTTACAGAACTTTTTTCGTATTTTGAATAGCATACCCTTTTGTCCAATAAGTAAAAGTACACAATTATTTTCACTTTCATGCTTCATTAGTCAACAAATATAGACATATGCAGACACATTCACACACACAAATCTAGGCTTTCAAATAATTTCTGATGGTCTTAAGAAAACATTCTTCTGTTCAGTCTAATTTTTTTGAAAGAAAATTGGTTAATATTGCCAGCAGAAAATCAAACAGATTTAGCTGCTTGCAAAGAAAACACTATAACCAATATCTTTCTCAAGTTCTCTCTGCTGCTGCTTCAGCTGTCAAAGTCAGTGGTGCACTGCAGCATTGAAGGTAATTTCCATTTAGTGGTAAAAGCTGTTTTCCTCAATTTTTTGGCTTCTTTTGCCTTCTTTGTTTTTCTTCTTGCCCTCTATCCATCTAATACCACTCAGATGTCATTGACACACTTACATTTACCACACCCCAGTGATTCTTATCCACCTACATGACATGCCTATAGCACAAATGCTGATGATGCATTATATGTCCAGCACTTTTTGTCGCAGTGACATTCCTCAACAAAGTACTGCTTTGGGGCAGCTGCTGGTTCACAGCCACTCTCTTATGCAGCAATTATTCAGTTCGATTACATGTTGATGACAAGCTATTAAAAAGCACTCACGCAGGACTTTTTATTTACCAACAATCATTACATTCTTTTTTTTTCCTTCTGCCATCTACCACTCTAATTGGATACCAAAAAAGAAAAACCATCTGACCGGTTCTTAAAATGCTTGGATTAATTAATGAATGTAAATATATCTGTATTAGGCATCATGTTTCTAAAACAAAAGCTCAGAGAAAGTGAGAGAAAGAAGGAAAGAAATAAATGTATTCAAAAAATCATTTTCTTTAAATAGTATGTCCCTTGTCTTTTCAAATTAATTCAGACATAGCAGAATGATAAAATGCATGCATAAATCTCAGGGGTTTAGGTCTTATATTGATGAATTAGACAGATATCAAAGAAACTGAAAAGAATTCTGGTGGGTAAGATAAAGCTACAAAAACAACACAAATCACTCCAGTTATGTAGACAGTACCACTCAGTATGTGGTAGAGTGAGGGAGAACCTCAAATAGCCCTTCTATATTGTATAGAGAGAGCATTCAGAACTAGCTCTCTTGATTTATTGCTCTATGAACTGGAATAAATGCCAAAATTCCATTTCTTAGAGACTCCTGTCATTTTAAAATGAGAGTAGAGAAAAGAGGAAGGAAAATGGTGCAGAACTATAATATGATCTGATACATAAAGCTGTCTATATTAGAGATATAACAGAAAGGGACGACTATAGCACAGCCAGAATCTTGGTTATATGGTAAAAAATAAAGTGATAAAGTGTTAAAAAGAGAAAAAATACCCCAAAACTAATAGAACCTGTAAGCGGTTCAGAATGGACAGTAGACTAACTTTCTTAAAACTACTAGACCTGGCAACAAAGATGTAAGACTCATAAGACTATTACAGAGTTCCAGATGTTTTATTTAACAAAAAACCCAAACCCAACAGTTTTATTTTAATGGCTTAGTAACTGTTCAATATATGATAAAACATGAAATTAATGTAAAGAAGTATTTGTTCTTGAGTCAAGTGAATTAGTAAGACCTTAAAAGCACACTTCTCTATTACAGCTCACTGCAAGATACAGTTGTCAACAAATAACTGTCTTTGATTAAATAACTTTGATTAAATCGGTCAGCATCTAGTATTAGAATTGCAGACAGGTAAAGTTCTTCCAGACACAGCATAATGCCCTGCTTGTGTAAGCTGTAACACATTAGCTTGATCTAATTATGTGTATTAGGTAAGAACTGTAAGTCTAAGTCCCCATTTTAGGCCAGAAGCTCCCAGTCTTGTGTGTTGAGTAATACCTGAGGTAAAATATATCAGTTTGTGCAGGGCTGATTCCTTTATGGTGGAATTCCATGGCTCCTAAAAGTGAAAGGAGGAAAAACTATGCCACACAGTCAATAGTCTTCTTGGAATGGCAAATTAAGATAATAATAACAACTAATCATAGAATCATAGAATCATAAAATGGTTTGGGTTGGAAGGAACGTTAAAGATCACCTAGTTCCAACCCCCCTGTCATGGGCAGGGACACCTTCCACTACATTAGGTTGCTCAAAGCCTCGTCCAACCTGGCCGTGAACACTTCCAGGGAGGGGACATCCACAACTTCTCTAGGCAACCTGTAATAATAATAGTAGTAGTAATAATAATAATAATAATAATAATAATAATAATAATAATAATAATAATAATAGTAGTAGTAGTAGTAGTAGTAGTAGTAGTAGTAGTAGTAGTCATCGTAGTAGTAGTAGTAGCAGGAATGCCACTGGAATTAATTGATATTTTCAGAAATCTGTCTATTTCTGTTGAAGATATTTAGCTTAGTAAAAGTGGAAGTCAGTTCTTCTATAATTGCAGTTTCATGCATATAGGTTTCCTTGCACAATGTGTAAGAGGGCAGTGCAGCAAATTTGAGGATAAAGATTTCACAAACAGGAAAAATATCTAAAAGTTACACATTGCAAAGTTACTCCCAAGGGTCCTCTATAGAATTATTCTTCTTTTATGGATATTTACAGAAGGCATTCGCAAAATACCTAAGCAGCTTTCAGTTTGCCATCTAAAAGTCAGTAGTTGCTTTGATTCTTCCTGTCTTTTCCGTAGCTTGATCACAAGATAGTCTAGTTGTTTTGCCAAATAGAAGAAAGGAAAACCATTACTGAAATGCCACTCTGAGCCATTCAAAGAATCAAAGACTTTTCAAAGGACCAGGTCTTGAAGTAAACCCAAAGACGATCAACCTTTGGTTAAAGCAGTTTATTTCCTCCTCTTGAAAGAGCTGGAGCCCTAGTGGAGGTAATGAACTGCTCCTGCTACTGGGCATTGGCAACATCCAGTAGCTTTGAGCTGAATACTGTCAGTACAAATGAGTTGGTATAAAAGCTCTATCAGCCAATTCAATGTTCTTATCTTTTTTCATATATGACTGAGATACTAACAGACAACAGGGAGAAGGTAGATGAACCGCACAAAGTCATACAGTGTCACAGCTGGAATATATGGAAAGCAGTTATTTGATATATTTATAGATTTCAGCATAGAACCATAAGGATAGAGAACTTTGGCAAAGGATTTGAACTTAATGGTTTTTATAGATTCAGCCATAGATATATTTTTAACCTACTGGAAAAATAAGGATTAAAATGTATTTAAATCTAAAATTAATTAAAGAATTTTAATAAGAGATATATCTCTTCTAGTGTTCTAGAATTAAAATAAGAACAGTCTAAGTATAGAATTATATTACCAAATTTGTTCTTTTATTTTCTATTGGAGAAAATTACGAAAGGTTTTCTTAGTTGTCTATTGTTCACCTCCTCTAATTTACTATTTCATAATGCACGTAGTCAGATTAATTACAGTTTATAATTATTTTTTAAATTCATTCCTTAATTTTATATTTTAGGTGGAGGTTGCTTAAAAATATGATTAAATGTCTATTTTAATAAATTTGTAGCTTATTTGTTTCATATGATTATTTCCAGACTGAAGAGAGTGCAAAAGATTCCTATTTATTTTGATTTATATGGTTAGATTGCACATTACTTAATGTCAAACACTCTTCAGTTCTTTCCAAAGTAACTTGCATATAGCAGCATTCTTAAATAAACTGTAATCTTCAAATTTCTAAAATTTACATGGGAAAAACAACCCAACAAGGAATATGAAATTAATTGAGTGTTGGTCCATAAAACTTAAAGAACATTTTAAAAAACACATAAAATTAAACCTGTTTTGGGTACTGTAATCATGCAAAAAAAAAGAAAAAGATTGAGCTAAGTAATAACAAAATGCTAATTTCTGATGCACTTCTCATTTCAAGTTATTGTAAATTATAAAAAGGACATTGGAATATCTTTTGGATGCTTTTGGAGTACGAGCAGATAACTCAGTAGTTAAATCATCAACAGACTGTTTAAAAACCCTGCACCTTCTGGATGATTTCTTAGTCTATGGAGAGCCATCCAAGATCCCCAGTGTCACCTGCTTCAGCAGCTCCGTGTGCAGTGACATCTCACTGTAGTTCATAGAGATTTACATGCTGTAGGGAGACAGGTACGGCTGAGCCAACAGGCTTTGGGGAACCTGACAGTTCCTGTGATGGGGGCATAAGAGGGAAAAACTAGAGCCAGACTGTTCAGATGGATAAGAAGTGAAGAGGAACAGGCTTTGCACAAACAGTTATGCACAATTCACTTAACTGTAACCCTTCACCTCAGGCGGTACGACCCTGTCTGCGGAAACAGAGGAATTAGAGTAAGTGAACTTCGTACCATGGCTATACAATACAAAGTTTTAATGTTACAAAGATCTGCCAGTCTATCTGAAATATTGCTTTCTGTTGCCAGAAGGAAACGTTATAATATCCCAAGAATTTTCATTAATATAGTTTAGCATTATATATGATATTTCAAGGTGTTCCTTGCAAGAAAATGGTGGGAACTGTGACAAAACACTTTGGTGTCATCATGCTAAACTATAACGAAGAAGTTATCTTCTTGATAAAGCTCAGTATCAAAGGTTTTTGAAACAGAACTAGCAAAATATATATGTTTTTAAAAGGAAAAAAAGAAAAAGAGAAGCTGACTCACACTTTAATTTGTACCATCAACACTTCTATGTCTGATAGAATGTAAACTGAAATATATAGAATAGTAAGGTAGAAAATTCTGTATATAGCTCCACTGGGTAAAATCTTTCCTTACAACTTAAATACATATCTTTAGCTTTATCTTATGCTAGATCGACAGTGAATATCAATCTTTAGGGTAATAAAAATCAAATGCAACCCATCCTCAGGACTCTAGTCAGCTGTCTTGCTGCCAGTAACTACAACTTAATGGCAATAAACACTTATTTTTTAAGTTTTGTGTGCAGCAACAAATTTTTTTTACATTTATTTCTTCTAATATATTAGTAAACTACTTAGAAGCATAGAATTTGCATGCAATGCAATATATCTAAAGTTTTTTCCTTGTACTCTGCAGTTCAGCTTTCTTAAAAAAATATTTTTTGTGTGTCTTTGTAAACTTCAGCATTTTGGGAAGGAGGAAGACTGTGAGATCAAAATTCCAGTTAATACTGTATGATACAGTTTGTTGGCTTGGACTTAAAACACAGGTTTAAATGTCTGGCCACATGTGGAAGCAGGAAAATTAGAAATTTAAGGAACGTGGTTTTACTATGATGCTGAGGATAACAAAGAGCGAGAGAGAGGGAGACACTTTCTCCTTCCTTGAAGGTAGTTTAGGGGAACAGCTTATCTGAAAAGGAAACTGTAAGCCTTTCTGGGTGAAAAGCAGGAAAATCATTTATATTCCCCCAGGATAACACTAAATCTACAGAAGACATTTAAGGCAGCTGAAGTACAGCTTTCTTGTGTAAAGTTGCAACTAATTTGAGCAGCCTGTTAAAGACAGTCAAGAAAGAAATTGGGAAGACATTTACAGCTTGTCACAAGGAAACTGAATATTTGAAATTTGGGAAAAAGATTAAGGAGCAGAACCAGCATTACAAGGCTCAGCAGTGTTCCCTGGCAGATATTCTGCATTCAGCACCTGTGGCGCAACAAATCCAGCTGGGAAGTACTAACTGATGTATAAAAGCAAGTGCAGTTAACATTTGAGCAGGGGAGTTAAAAGGGCAGTGAAAGGCAGCTCAGGTAAGGTTGACAACAGAGGAAAAAAAAAAAACAACAACCAAAACCACAAATACAACATTTAAAGTAAGATCATTTGATTTGTTTAAAATATTGCCTTTAGAGGAAAGCATTTCAGGAAAAACAAGAGCACTTAGTGACATCCTTTTCCACTGTTAGCAAGATATGCAGAGATAGAAGCATTGACCTTGGGATTAAGATAGATACCTGGTGTGCCCAGCAGTCCACATCTAGTGCCACCGCTACTCTTACTCTTACCTGCATGCTCCCTTTAGAGAGGAGCTTTAGAGGAAAAGCTAACACAGGATGCCATTAAGAAAACACCTGTGTGCTCTCTTTAGAGAAGAGCTAGCACAGGTGAGTAGGACACATCCTCTCAGTTTTGATGGTCTTGAACGTAAACAGAACAGGCACAAAAAATGATGAAAGAGTTAAAGTGGTAGCTCATCTAGGCTGAGAACTAGTCAAGGCCATGTCACAGTCCTTCAGAACCTTGACCCGTGGAACTGATGTACAGTGAGTATTGGGGACGGGAGGCTGGCATCCTAGAAATCCAGGAAGACATGTCTCTTATCAGGCTATTGTGAGGACATCTATAACTTTCTTAGATTGGACAGTAGTGTAAGCAGCATTAAATGAAAGCATTACTATAGGAAATAATGTCTGCCTCCCAATGGGTCCAGAAGGTACTGAAAACATTGTTGAACGCCCAAAGTTAGTTGTTTTGCTTAGACTAGAAGCCCAAACAGGGACTTGGCAGTGTTTAAGAATACAGAAGCAACTGCAATTTTTAAATTGATACTTTTGTCTAATTGTGACATTTTAGAATTTGTGATTGAATAACTAATTCACTCCTACCATGCTGGTCTGACTACCTCAGAGAGACATTTATGCTCTTTGAATGGACTCAGGGAGAAACATTTACACCACCAATTGACCACTCAACTGTTGATAGCTGTTTAAAATGTAGGTCACCCTTCTGGTCCCTTTTGTGGGGAGATAAAGTCAGCTTCTTTGCAATAGCTGTGGTCAGTCACACCCTGCATTATTCCCTGAGCTTTACGGGCATATCATCCTTGCCCATATCCTCTGAGCTTTTTTCTGTTTTAGGGGTTTATTTGTCAGTCATACACTAGAGCAAATCATAAGACACATTATTAGTCCTACAAGTGATAGTAAATAAAACAGTATTATTGCCATATCTCAGTCATCAATGAGACACCATCTTCTGAATCTAGTCTTTAGCAGGGAGCAGATATTTCTAGATATCCAAACTTTGATGGTCAGTTCCTGTGCCATCTGTTGTTATCACAAACTGGTGATGTTTTTATAGATCTTGACAGTGATGCCTACCAAATGTGCTTCACACAGATGGATAAACAAGTCCGTAATTACTGAAATCAAATATGTATGTATTAGGACTTCACATTTAAATGCAAATATTGCTGTTAATGAAAAGCACAGATTCAACATTAAAGAACCCTACTTTTTCATGTTTAAATTTCTGAATATAATAGAGTGACAATAAAGCAAAGCTATGCAGAATAAATTTGCATAGCCTTGGAGTTAGCTCCTGACTTCACGTAGTACTTTAGTAATCACATTTAATGTCTCAAATTGACAATTGCAAAAAAAAATACTGAATGTTATACAACCCACCCAAAAAAAGATATTTAAGTGAAATGCAACTGACAGCCACTAAGAAACTATTTTTGATTGTCTGCAATAGCTATCATGATTTCCAATACACTACTCAGCATTTTTGTAGTTCTTTGAAAATTACAAGTCCTACTAGCTAGCATCCTTAATAAGGTCTATTTGCTAGTACAACAGAGAATATTTAAGTTCAGGACACCCGATGCAGATTTACCTCCTTAAAGTGCAGGTGCGGAAGTTAACTGTTCTGCTTAAAAGACTGAGTCTTTCACAGTCTTTCACAGTCTTTCACATTCTTGGCATGGGAATTGCAAAGGTAGCCTGCCTTTAAAAGGTAGAGACAATAGCTTAACACGGAAAATTTGGTGATTTTACTGAATAATTTCTGCAACCACAGTTTCTGAGACATGGAATTTCTAAGATGTTGTGACTAAGGATTATAGTTAAGCATCAACCAGTGAAATAACTGAAGTAGCAGTTCTTGCATGAGCAAAGGTGAAGCATCTCTGTTCTGTTGCTTAGTAGAAAGTAAAGACAAGGAGTTTCAAAGAAAGCTTTGAGGTTTCCTTTAGTTATTTGAGTTCCCAGAGACCCTGAAACCATAGATACGGGATTCTGACAATTCAGATCCTGTTCTAAACAGGCTTCATAGAAAGCAGAAAAGCAAAGGAACAAGACCTGCAGCAACACTCCCCATGAAGCCTTGTTAGTTCATCACGAGGCACTCTACCAGAATAGAAGGTTTATCAGGCAGATGAAGACATTTCTCAGCTTGCTGACTGGGAAGTCTTGAATTGTTGCAAAGAACAGAACTAAGTTATAAAAAACAGAAAAATGAATTTGTTTTATTCATTATGCCTTGCTAATAAGGCATACTGTAAAGCATATAGGAGTACCTTCAGAATATGCTTCACCTGTCAAGAATTACAGAGGTTTGAGAGCTTGAAAGCTAGGGCATTTAGTTCACCCTTCTTTACCAAAGGCAGTTTGTACCCTTGGGAGACTGATCACCCCATTTATAGACTGAGTAATCAAGCATGAATACATTTAGGTATTTATGTCCATTTTTTAATTAAGGGCTTGATGGAAAAAATACACATTGTCAGTCTCTAAAATTAGATTCCTATGGTGGAATCCACAGTCTTCACATAAGTTTGGAAGATCTCAATATAATGTTTGGGAAGTGGTATGTACTTCAGAATAATCATAATCTAAATGGTTTTAAAAACCTGCCAGCCGGATTTGTCTAGTAAGAAATGGCACTTTTCCCTTCCCAAGGCTTGCATATCTTAGTAAGGAATACTTCTACATGTTTTTTTCTATATGCAATAGAATCATAGAATCGTTTAGGTTGGAAAAGACCTTTAAGATCATCCAGTCCAACCATTGACCCTACTCTACCAGGTCTGCCACTAAACCGTGTCTTTTAAACTTGTCTTTTACATGACTTTTAAACACATCGAGGGATGGTGACTCAACCACCTCCCTGGGCAGCCTGTTCCAATGTTTGATGAGTCTTTCAGTGAAAAATTTTTTCCTACTGTCCAGCCTAAACCTCCCCTGGCGCAACTTGAACCCGTTTCCTCTTGTCCTATTGCAAGTTACTTGGGAGAAGAGATCAGCTCCCACCTCACTACAACCTCCTTTCAGGTAGTTGTAGAGAGCAATAAAGTCTCCCCTCAGCCTTCCCTTCTGCAGACTAAACAATCCCAATTCCTTCAGCCGCTCCTCATAAGACATGTTCTCCAGACCCCTCACCAGCTTGGTTGCCCTTCTCTGGACATGCTCCAGCACCTCCTATACTGTGGTGCCCAAAACTGAACACAGTACTCAAGCTGCAGCCTCACAAGCGCTGAGTACAGGGGCATGATCATTTCCCTACTCCTGCTGGCCATGCTGTTCTTGATACAGGCCAAGATGTCATTGGCCTTCTTGGCTACCTGGGCACACTGCTGGCTCATGTTCAGCCGGCTGTCCACCAGGACCCCCAGATCC
>VYXH01004495.1:44969-91242 GCA_013397275.1 Burhinus bistriatus | reverse complement strand
GTTTTTTCTGCATGACCTAACTAGATCCCTATACTCTTCTTGCGTTGCCTGACCGTTCTTCCAAAGGTGGTAAACTCTCCTTTTTTCCCTGAGTCTCAGCAAAAGCTCCCTGTTCAGCCAGGCTGGTCATCTTCCCTGCCAGTTCGTCTTATGACGCATGAGAACAGCCTGCTTCTGAGCCTTTAAGACTTCCTTCTTGAAGAATGTCCAGCCTTCCTGGACGACTTTGCCCTTCAGAACTGTCTCCCAAAGGACTCTCTCAACAAGTGTCCTGAAGAGGTTGAAGTCTGCCTTCCAGAAGTCCATGGTAGTGGTTTTGCTGACCCCCTTCCTTACTTCACCAAGAATTGAGAACTCTATCATTTCATGGTCGCTAAGCCCAAGACGGCCTCCGACCACCACATCACCCATCAGATCTTCTCTGTTTGTAAGCAGCAGGTCTAGCAAGGCAACTCCCCTGGTAGGCTCACTTACGAGTTGCATCAGGAAGCTATCTTCCACACACTCCAGGAATTACCTAGACAATACCTTCTATGTTTCAGGAAGTCAAGATTCATAGCTCTCCAAGCCTAGAAATGAAGGTAGGAGGAAAAGCATTGTTCTTGCTTCTCCAAGGAAAATTAATCTGTTTAGCAGAGATTGCAGTCAAACTTGCAGTGCATACTCCTCTGCCACATTCAGCAGAGTTTCTGTTCCTAAGAGAGTCTATGAAGAACCAGCTTGTGTGTCTCTGCACCTGCCAAGTCTTCTATTCTGAAGCATGGCAAATACACTGATTTTGTAAAGCTTTGAATATTTTGATTCACATCTACAGTATTCTTTCAAGCAGAATGAGTTACGTTGTTGGAACTGATTATATGCATGATTTTCTCTTATCATGGTGACTTCCACATTGATATATTCTATCGTAATGCAAGAACATTTTTAACATTATAACTAGGATGGGAAAAAATAACTGAAGTAGTGTTATGCTGCTATAACTTTGGTTCATAATCAAAGATTACATCATTGTTTTTAAAATAGTGTTTGGGTTCCTCACTCAGGGGAGGTGCTTTTAAACTATTTTTTAATATATTCCCTCTTCACATTTTATGTCAATTTTCTCAGTTCTATGCAGTTCTGTTTCATCTTGATTTTATAGTCTTATATTTCAACTATGATTCCCCCTCAAAAAGCTGCTTGTGGCTCAGTGCCTTGCAATTCTCAATGCTGTGGTAAATACAGCAAGTACTCTAGCGTCTGCCACCTGATATGTTTCTGAGCGACTCAGTCCAGCGTGCTCTAAGAGAACATTCACTTTCACGATGGCTTCAGTCTCAGCTTCTATAGCCGTGCCCTCATCAACAACAGTTAGACACACTAAAATTCTTCCTCATCAAACCAATTTTTGCTCTTTTTATCAGATCTACGTTTTTATTCAACTTGGCATTCTATGTAATTTAGGAAAACAGTACACCAAAACCCTAACATTTACCCTAAGCAAATATCCATCAATATATACTGTGAAATTCTGTATATTAGAAATTATGGGTTTCCTCACTTTCAAGACAACCATCAGGTTAACACCTGTAGTTTAATTACCTTCTGCACAGAAAAAACAGAAGTTTTCCATGCTTTCTTAAGTTATGCATCCTTGCTTCATAGCAAGATTAGAAACTCAACTGTTAGATAAAAGATTATTCTATTTTTTTGTGTTACTCAGATGTCAGTCACAAAAATATTGGATAAGTTTGACTGAAACTGACTTCATAGGTCAGCTTCTGTTTTATGAAAATTAAATTAACAATGCTTTAGAAAATAATAACAGCAACATCCCTACATTTAGTTCAACCTGCTTATGATATACAATTCATGATTTTATGTGTCATATGTAATAACAGGACTAATACAAAATGATGATTTTGGGCACTAACTCTTTAACTAGTCATAAATGGAAATCAGCTCCAGACCTATCAGAACTAAAACTTAGAAACTCCATATTGCGTTTTGTTATTTAGAGCTATCTTGGTGTTTACATTATGATTCAAATTAACCCTAGAATGAAATAGCCAGTTTAACCTAGCTCAGCATCAAAATGTTAATTTGCTTTGCCAAAAGGCAATTATTATTGTTTAGTTTAAAATAGTAACATAACTTTACAAGAGTGAACTCCATATGACCTTACTGTAGATATATGGTCACAATAATAAAAAATTAAATATTAAAAAGAAAGTATTTTTAACACGCAGTTTTCTCATCAATCTTTTCCATTCAGTAATTCCCCTCCCCAATTTGCAGTATGTTAAATCTCATTAATAAACCATAAGTATAATGTTAACCTGGCATCCTTATCTCCTGTAGAAAGCTTGAAAATTAGGAAAAGAAATGCTACAGACTAAAGCAAAAGCTTTTCAGCTGGCACAATATGAAAATATGCCAAGTTCTGTGCCAAGTTCCCAATAGACAGATCTTTTGGGAATATTTCTGATGTATTACTCCATCTTAGAAATGTAACTAAAAGATTGTTGGAATTCATCTTTATTATATGCTTGAATACAATGTTTCAAACAAAGGTATGATCTCTACACGTTTTCTTTCAGCTGGTATTTTCTTTCTAACTGTTGCAGGAGACTATTGCAATTGTGCATCACAGGCAGAAATATATCAAAAAGTAAGTTAAGTATCATGGAGTGTAAATAAGTTGCCTGCTTAGAAGGAGGGGCTAAGATGGTATTAATAGCCTATCTGTTCAATAAAGTATACATACGTAAGTTATAAGAACTCTGTCAAGGCTACCAAAAATCTTTCTAATTGTAACTTTAACTCTAAAGTTGCAATAGCAGTCTATTGGGTAACAGAATTTGTAGAGCTGTAGCTTTAATTGCAAGGATAAAGACATTGATTAGTCTTTAAAGCAATACCCTCAATTAATATTGCCCATGTACAGAAATGACTTTTCATGACTTAGCAAGCTATTTATGATATATAATTCCTTATCTGTATATCTGGGCTATAATTTCACCATTCCTTAAAAGGTAAAGAAAATAAAACACATTGCCAGCTTTTCAGAAAGTACAATGCTGAGGGCTTCAGACAGAAAAAAAAGGACAGCTCTGTTATTACTAAAGTTATATGTTAAGCTAGCACCTAGATATGAACTGAAAAAGACCTAGGGTGGGATTTAAGCTCAGGGAGTAGTTTTCCTTTAAAATCTGTCAAGAGGAATATGAATTTATGGAATATAGTTCAGCCTACCCTAAGGTATGTAATTAAGGTACTTCCAAAAGTGTTTTTCTCTCTCTGCTGACTATAAGTGGGAACTTTGCAGACTCATTTACATGCAGACAACTATCGAAAGTCTAAAGTCAGGTGAAATTAATTCCAGACCTCCCATATAGGTCCATTATGAAACATACAGAAATTATTAAATTGTTATTAATTATTTATTATTAATAATAAATTATTAAAATTATTATTAATTATTAAAGCCTATGTTTATCAATTTAGCATACAGAAGATGCACTCTGTGTCTCAAAAAGTTAGTGATTCCTTGCTATGTGGCTATAGGAAGTAGAGTTGTTAATCAATAATTAATTTCTGGTTCATCCGTGTAATGAAAAAAATCAGGCCAACTATATATATTTATATTTTTATATACACACACACACACACACACACGTAAGTTTCCTCTTCTGCAGTATGATGTAGCCACACACAGTGAGTTTCATGGCAAAGTATCCTGGAGAGTGGATAGTATGAATAGCTAGAAAGCAGTTAAAGCTGGTATGTATGTAGGGACAGTGGAGAACTACCATGTAGAGTATCAATAAATTGAACTGAGTATCCAGAAGACCTCAGTGAGATTGAGATAGGTTTAGGATCCAGAGTCGGAAGTGTGGGAACTGGGGTTTATATTTCAGCAGGAGAAGGAGGTTCAGGCTTCAGATCTGGGCCAGTGAGGAGGAGGAGATAATTTACAAATTTTTTTCTGCTTATACTGTCTGTGAGAATAATCCAAAATCATCAAATCCCTGGTGGAATCCATTCCTCCACTGATGTTGCAGGAAGCCAAGAAAACTAACTTCAGTGAATAATGGTGGCTTTTTTGAATAACCACCATATGTTCTATAAAGCATTCTGTTAACCAACATCTATGCCTGTTAAATTCTATTTGTTAATCTTTCCAGTTATCAGATTAAAGCCTAAGAGTTAATATCAGGATCCACAAGAGCTTTCCGTTAGGGAAGAGATTGTTCTTCAAATTTGTTCTTCATTTTCTGTTAGAAACACGATTTTAAGTGGAGGTAACAAATCCATCCTACAAATAAATTGCTAATATTAATTAGGGTGATAAACTACAGAAGAATGCACAACTTTAAACCAGAAATGGATGTGCAAGTTTTACTGGGTGACGTTCCATGACCTACATTATACATGAGATAAGATTAGATGATTGACTCACTCTGGTCTGAAATCACTTGAATCAAACTCTTATCAGCAAATCTTTTAAGGATAGTCAGAAAATATGGCATTATTTTTTCTTTTTTTTTGTACTCTAGGTAAAGTTCATTAATGTTTACGCTGTCTTTTTATTTTCAGGTGTACTCTGATTCCTTTGCAGACCTGAATGCATACAGGAAGCATTCTAAAACACTTTCTTAACAAAAGTAGCATGCCAAGATGACTCATTATGGTTTATACAGTTATTTTATGCATAACAGCGTTGCGGTTATATTATCATAACTGCATCTGTGTGTTCATTCATACAGAGAAATGTTTGTCATTTTATGATGAATACATGCAAAGGAATAAGCATGAGAAAACATGACTGTAGATAACTTTTTGCTAAAATGGAGTTAACAAGCTTATTTTCAAAGCGCTGTGGAACTTATATATCATAGAATCATAGAATCACAGAATGGTTTGGGTTGAACGGGACATTAAAGATCATGTAGCTCCAATCCTCCTGCCATGGGCAGGGACAGCTCCTAATACATCAGATTACTCAAAGCCCCATCCAACCTGGCCTTGAACAATTCCAGGCATGGGGCATTCACAACTTCTCTGAGCAACCTGTTCCAGTGTCTCACCACCCTCACAGTGAAGAATTTCTTCCTAACATCTATTCTAAATCTACCCTCTGCCAGTTTAAAACTGTTACCCCTCATCCTATCACTACACTCCCTGATAAAAAGTCCCTCCCCATCTTTCCTGTAGGCCTCCTTTAAGTACTGGAAGGCTGCTATAAGGTATCCCCAGTATCTTCTCTTCTCCAAGCTGAACAACCCCAGCTCTCTCAGGCTATCTTCACAGGAGAGCTACTCCAGCATTCTGATAGTCTTTGTGGCCCTCTTCTTAACTCACTCCAACAGGTCCATGTCCTTGTTATGTTGGGAGCTCCAGAGCTGGACGCAGTACTCCAGGTGGGGTCTCATGAGAGCAAAGCAGAAGAGGAGAANTATTTCATTATTTTCTTTTTGTTATCTTATTATTAATATTTCATTAAAGTAGTTTAGCTCTCTCTAAACTCTTAAGTCTCTCTTTTCCTCTCACTCTCTTGCCTCCCTTCGGGAGTGGAGCAAGAGAGAGAGAGAGCATCTGTCGTTCCACCGGATTGGGCCAATCTGGCCCAAACCACGACAGGATGGCATCCCTTTCCTCCAGCATGTTGACCACTGCACACAGCTTGGTGTCATCGGCAAAGTTGCTGAGGTTGCACTCAGTCTCACTGTCCATGTTTCTGACAAAGATGTTAAACAGCACCAGTCCCAGTGCTGACCCCTGAGGAGCGCCACTCATCACTGGTCATCACTGGGACATTGAGCCATTGAACACAACTCTTTGAGTGCAACTGTCCAGCCAATTCCTTATCCATTGAGTGGTCCATCCATCAAATCCATGTCTTTCCAATTTAGAGACAAGGATGTCACATGGAACAGCTTTGCACAAGTCCAGGTTGGTCTGTTGCTCTTCCCTTATCCACCAATGCTGTAACACCGTCATAGAAAGCCACCAAATTTGTCAGACATGATTTACCTTTAGTGAAGTCATGTTGGCTTTCACTGATCACCTCCTTATTTCCCATGTGCCTTAGAAGAGTTTCCAGGAGGATCTGCTCCATGATCTTGCCAGGCACAGAGGTGAGACTGACTGGTCTGTAGTTCTCAGGGTCCTCCTTTCTACCCTTTTTAAAAACGGGGGTTATGTTTCCCCTTTTCCACTCAGCGGGAACTTCACTGGACTGCTACGACTTCTCAAATATGATGGGTAGTGGCTTGGCAACTTCGTCTGCCAGTTCCCTCAGGACCTGCAGATGCATCTCATCAGACCCCATGGAGTTGTGCACCTTCAGGTTCCTTGGATGGTCTTGAACGTGATCTTCTCCTACAGTGGGCAGTTCTTCGTTCTCTCTGTCCATGCCTTTGCCTTCTGCAACTTGGGCAGTGTGGCTAGCTCCCTTGCTGGAGAAGACTGAGGCAAAACAGTCGTTGAGCACCTCAGCCTTCTCCATAACCTGAGTAATCAGGTGTTCCATTTCCTTTTGGAGAGGGTCCACATTTTTCCCAGCCTTCCTTTTACCATTAACGTACCTGTAGAAGCTTTTCATGTTGCCCATGATGTCCCTGGCCAGATTTAATTCTAGCTGGGCTTTAGCTTTTCTAACCTGATCCTTGGCTGCTCAGTCAATTTGTTTGTGTTCCTCTATTTCTGGTTTTGTTCAGAGCATGTGGATAAATGGCAACCAAACTTCAATTTCAGATCTAGGGTCACTGGCTTATAGCAACCAAACTGCAACTCTAGTACTGTGTGAGCTGCACACTAATACTAAGCTGCAGACGCTCCATGACAACATGCAGTATATGTGAAACTTTGTGCAATTCATGTTCCTCAGGTTGAAGTGGCACACTGTGTATGACTTGCTACATAACCAGTTGATGAAATAAAATTATTTTTTCTCTCTCTTTCCTAGTTACCACTTCTCTGAGTTGTATGTATTTTATAAAACACGGGTAGAAATTAAGCACACATTCAAATTCTTTCAGTTTCCTCATTAAGTAACCAATGAAGCAGTGAAAGAGTAGGAAGAAATCTTCAGATTTCTTATCTTTATCTCCTTTTTTTTTCCCTTCAGTTTATTATCTCCAATATGCAAGTTGCTTAGTTTATTAATCTGTTACTTTACTGTTCATTTTACTTAAAAATATACCTGTTGCAGTTCAAAAGGTGAAATGTCACAGCATGTGATTGAGAGATTCTGTGTCAATTCAGAATATTAATAACTTTTATAACTTGTATATGTTTACCAAGGTGACCAATTGGAATCTGTTTTGCAGTTTTTGGAAGTGAGAGAAAGGAGCTAGGTATGCTCCTAAAATGCAGAATGTCCATCTTGCTTGACCATGGCAAAGAAAAATACACTGACTGTAAAAGTACTTCAGAATGAACTTGAAATAGTTGCCACTCATGTGAGAATGAGATGTGCAAGTGTTTTCCTTGCTTATCCTGTGTTACCTGATGTATACTTCTACTGCAAACAATAGTAAAACTTCATGTCTAATATGGGCACAGGTGAAACCTGATCCTGTGCAACCGCAAGTTGTTCAGTATATTGAAGAAAACCTAACTGAATATACCAGTTAAAACTATAAAAGAATTACATGGTTTTTCTCTAGCCTAAATCCAGTTGTTCCCAAAGATTAAAACAAGTTTAACATTATCTTTACTATTATATCAAGTATTTTTTTAATGTGTGAATGTTAATAAATAATTCTGTCTTACTGACTTTTAGAGAAGTTTATTTCTAATAGAAATAAATTCAGGGAGAAAAAGAAAGTCCCTTTGCAAGGGAAGAAAAACCTATATTAGCAGTAAAAGTATCTGATAACCAATTGTCACAGTGAAGTAGCACATTATTCTAAATATTTCCAAATGTTTTCTGAGATGAATTTGTTTGTACTGACTGATGGTAGTTGAAAGCTTACGCATATGACATATCTCCAAACTTTAGTTAAAAATAAGCCAAAATATTTGTATATAAACTTGTATATCAATGTGCATTGTGTGGGAAAGTATAAATAAAATTATAATTTCTTCACATCTGAGCCAGAAGTTTCTTTTTTTTCTTTTCTTTTTGTTTCCTCTCTCAGGATTACTTTTCAACCTTTATGGCAACAAATCAGTGCTAATGTCTGATTCCTCACCCTATTGCTGTACAATGTTAGGTCATAACAGTTTAGACAAAGACCAGTAGACTACTCTACCAACATTAATATTTGAAAGGTCTCAAAACTTTGAACTGTGGTTTGTGTTTTCAGTCAGATGATGACTGGCTCTGAAAGTAATATCAACATGAAGATTCTACATACCAAAGAGTGCATTAGTAGTTTTCAAACATTTGCCTTTGGGGATTTTCAAATAGATTACACAGCCAACCTCTACCCTTTCCAACAGATGTTTAGATGCTTTTTGTTGTTGCAAAATCTATCAATATCCTTGAATGTCTAAATTTCATTAAAACTCAAAACTTCTGTAATTTAGAAAATACTTCTGTTGTTTGTACTCCAAAGTTTTCAGATCCATTTCTTGTGCAGAAGACAGGAACAGTCTGATATAGCGCCCATTGATATATGCTCAAAGTGCATTTTCATGTCTTTTACTGTAGTTTCAGAACTCAAGGTCCAGTAAGGCTCTTGCTTATTAAGATTAAGATTATTCATAGAAGGAAACAGAAAAAAAAAAAGTCTTCAATGAAATCACACCATCCAGTTAAAGATTCTTTGATTTAAATATGAATTTAAATGCACAGTTTTATAAACACTGTTTTTGCAGAGTGTTTACTCCTTATGAAAAGTGCAGCAATCATGAAGTGCTTTGGGACAGTTTGCAAGTCCAAGAAAACTGGGATGATAGACATGGATACATTATTTAAGAGGGAGAAACATTAAGGAGAAAATTACCATAAGTTATTGTAATATACCAGCTATTACAGAATTTCTGTCACTGGGTGCTCAATTTTAGGCCAAAGATGTCAGAAATGTCATAAGCACAGTTGACTTTAAGGCAGGAGAATGATATAAGTGACCTTTTAAAGTCACTTTTGTATCTATAATTCTACCTTAGTGTGACTAAAAATAAAATACTCACATGGTTTGAGATGACAATGTTTTTTAAGTGACTTATGCTTTTAGGCACCACTGAGTTCAAAATGATATTTCAGCTCCTGTTTCATTTTGCCCTCTCAGAAAATTTGACCTTGACGCTAATCACATTGTCACTATTCAGTAGTACCTGATGTCTTGCTCTTACCTATTGAATAGATACGAGCAGCAGATAGACCATATATGGATTACGTTTAGTTTGAGCAGATTAATATTTAACCTATTGTCCCCAGGGGATGTTAGATACACCTGTGTTGACAACCATGTAGACTTAGTGCTGCAAGAAATATTAGCTGTTGTGAATGTTTGTTACATTTTCAGAGAATACATATTTCTGAGCAAGTAATAGTTTGAGGCGTTGTTATATTTAATCTCCAAGGACCACTATTGGGTATGCACAACAGTCACTTGTCGGAAATGAGCAACTTTTGCTATCTGGGTGTTCACACTGTTTTCTTCGTAAAGTTTAGCTATCAACTTTGGCTGGTCCAGAACTTCTTGAGCTTCATGGTATGAAGTACAGTAGTGTTATGGTTTGAGGAACCCACAACAATTTACTGTCATTCAGACAATTATTCTGCCACCCAATGACCTCTCCCCACCCAGAAAGGGGAATTGGGAAAAACAAGGAAAGCAGAGGGCTGAAATATAAACAGATTTAATAGAATAAGACTAAATAATTAACATTAATAACACTAAAGAACCAATATTGATACCAATACCAATATAAAATATACAAGGATTATACTCAGCCAGTTGTATTGGTAGGAAGCTGTGCACTCCCAGCAGTGGACAGCAAATGTCAGACACGGCAACTGCTACAGCTCCAGGAAGAAGGGAAGGCTTCAGGGGTATGGCACTGGGGCAAGAAGTTCTTAGGATGGCAGCTATCGAGGGAGAGGAGAGAACTTCTCAGCAAACTTTCTAATTTATATTGAAGGTGACATTCATAGTATAAAAAAATCCTGTTGGCCAGCTTGGGTCAAGTGCCCAGGTCTCACTTCTCCTCATCCCTGCACCTGGCTAACTCAAAAACACTGAGACCTTGAAAACCACATGCCATAGCTGGTTATAAAGTAAATATTTTCATAAATTCAGACACTAAAGTCTTCTAAAAGTGCAATTTTCCCAAGCATTAAAAAAGAAATTGTCCTGGGTTGCTCAAACCAGGACAAGTAAGCTAAAACTTTAAGGAAAAAATGGTAGAGTCATGGAATTTATAGGGATTTGTTCATTCATATCATCATATTATCATATACCTTAAGGTTTCCTTGAACATTTTTTTTTTAAGCTCAAAGAGAATATTTTCACTATAGAACATATCATGTTAACGACATGTCTAAATTAAGGAGACCCTTACATAAAAAAGTCTGGGATTGGCATGGAATCAAATGCAGAGTTTTAGTGATAAGTATTTATAGCAATTAGACTGTGATATTCTACTAAACACTGGCACTCCTTATAATGTTCACCAAAAAGACAAAATTTTACATTCTCTATGGAAATTCCACTATATAAGACCCAAATCACGAAGATCCTTATAAATATATGACCAAATGAAGTTATATACTAATTAATACAATGTACTGTATTTGGACGGCAGAGGACAAGTGAAGATATTAGGATGTTAGAACTGGGACTTCATTTCTAACCAGTTTAAATAAGTAGTGTAATAAGCTTAAATAACTTCTCTTAATACATTTATTTTGTTTCCTGACCTTGGCAAATTGTTTTAGATATTCATGAAAGGTCAGGGTCTAGTCCATAAAATGCACTAAAAATACTGTCCATTCGGCACCATGTTCAGTTCTTGAGCAGAAGGGACGTAGCACAGATAAGGAATGCTTTTGTCAAAACTTGAGTTAAATTTAATTGTAGATACCAGTCAAGTAAATTGTTTATTAAATTACCTTGGCCGGCTGTGGGAGCAGGTGTCATTTGCCTAAATGAGAGTTTGTGTGTAGATAGGCACAAAGTCATTAATAAAAATGTTTTGCCTTTAGTTTGATGGTCTGTATAATTTTTCCAGTATTAGATACTAATAGCTAATGTAGTAAGACTACTGATCCACTGTCCTTCAGGAATTAGTTTTTAAATCTGTAATTTTGATTTGAATATGAAAGTCATTATGTAATAATATGATTTTATGCACAATCACTTCAGAAAAGTTTTAATAAGCCTTTCATGTTATTGAATGCACTTTGTACAGATTCTCTCACAGTCTACCTTGCATATCTCTAGTATGACCTCAACTGTTCATATTTTCTTCTTTTAGTTATAGGTAAGCAAACATATTAACATGTTATATATTCAGAGGAGTAACATTCCACAATAACAGTAATTATATAACTTTAACAAACCAGTAAGGTAATGGCAGTTGCAGTCCTTAATGATAAATAAGAGCATTCATATAAACATTTTCCCTGTATCTAGATAAAATATCCACTGAAATGGCTTCCAGGAAATTTTTTTTAATCTTTTTTTTTTTTTTTTAATTTAAGGAGTCCACTGCAATGAAAAAAACTCCATCTTGTTTTCACCTAGTAAATAGATCTATTCTGTGAAAAGTGTCCTTTCTATAGCCTATCTCAAAAGCATAACATTAGAGCAATTAATTTAGTTGGGAAAACTGAGGAATCAAAGACTTGTCATTGTCTGTGGGAAAAAGAAAAAGAAATATTCTTCCTCTTACTTTACTTATATATCCAAAAAGCTGTATATTCTATGAAAAAAACATGTTTCTGTCTTTTATTTTAGTTTCTTTTTTCCAGATAAATTGTACATCCGAATAATATCACCTATAACCTCTGACTATCATCTGCTTACTGTTGTCCAAACCACACAGCTGATAAAACACCAGGAAAGATAAGAATCCCAATCTGATGGAATAAGTACAGAGATCTGAATTCCAGCTACAGCTTGATTCAGTGCAGAGTACTGCATTCTTTCCCTTAGTAATTTCTTGACTGTGACACTACTTTAGATTATTAATGATTTCAACTAATAATGGAGTATCTGAGAATTAGAATTAATCGCTTATCATTAAGATACAAAATATATGATTGCAAAATCTATTGCAGAATAGAAAATATGGATTTTTGATAAGATACTGTTTTTTATTCTCTTAGTCCTTAGTCCAAAGCCTCCTTTGACTTTAATGGATTGAATCAGGCCCTTGCTGTTCAGGTGTCATCTTTTATCTGTATTCCCCGAGGCCTCTTAAATTCTTACATAGTGTCTTGCTTTCTGCAGCTATATCACACGCATTCAGCCCTGAATTACAAATGATTATTTGTCTCATCTGTAAGATTAGTGGTCTTTGTTTTACAGCTAATTATTTAAATAATGATAATATACAGCTTTGGATACTTCAGTGTTTTTATCCCCTTTTTCTTGTGTCATCTATCTTAGATCATTCCAGAAGTCATCTTACCTGCACTAATGCTCATAGAACATTTTTTTGGGATTGCACACCTATGTGCTTTAGGTGGCATATTTTATGCACACATGGGAAATTCTTTATACTATATGTGGCATAGAACCTTAGTTATTAAGACAGGAGACAGACAGTATTCCCAAAGTCCTTCACTGGAACTCTGGCACAGAGGCAATTAAATGAGTCAGACAGGGCTCTTGCTGTAGTCTTTACAGCTTGGCTCAATTATGCATACATACCTTTTTCTGTGACTGAAGGAAAAACCTTAAAAAGTCTTCACCCTGTTAGTAAATCCTAGATAAGCCTTGCATTTTGTTTCCTCAGTCTGCTGTAAAAGGTCTTGTAGTCTGAAAAAGATTCAGAATGTTCTAAAATTCTCATATCAAGTTTACCTGTTGCTTTGACATAAGTTACTTTCACTTCCTGAGAAATTTAGATCTCAGTGGGATCACCAGTTCCATCTAACTGTAGCAGTTACTTTTGTCAAGCCGTCCTGGAATAAAGCCATGTGATTAGTGTAAATAATAATTAATAAGCACAAATGTTAAAAACAAGCACTAAAGATAATTATTAATTTGAGGTATTAACTGCATGAGTGTACAACTTTTTGTGGGTGGACTAAATAAGAGAAAAAGGATGAGGCTGGTGAGGTTATATGTTATACAAGAAATAGATATCTATTTGTTTCCTCAGACACACTTTTAGAATTACGTGATTTAAGAGGTTAGGTCTACCTGAAATTCCTTTGATCAGTTTTATATTTACAATTTGACATTCATTCAGTATATATACAGCTCACAAAGCTGATCAAATAGGATGCCTATATATTTAAAATAAGTATGGCAAATTTGTTCAGTTTCCCGAAATATTTAACATTGTCTTACTTTTTTACTTATTCACCCAGCTGAACTGTGTTCTTTCAAACAAATTTTCCTAACTGAATTTGTTTCCATTTTGTCTTTGTTACAGTTCAGGAAGGATTTATTTTCCCTGTAAATAGAAAAGGAAAATGTGCTTCTCTGTATAGAAGCATGGACATGTTAGTACATGTCTGACATCCATGAAAGGCTAAAGAAATAGAAAATGTCTGGCAAGGATATTAACAGGGCACAAAAATTATTTAAACACAGAATTACCATTAGGAATATTGTTTTGCTCTATTATACCTAGCATTCTGTATTTTAAGTAGTAGCCTGGAAAACAGAACTTGAAAATATGCTTGATATATATTCTTTAAATTCTCACTTTTTAGTGATTATGGGACAAGTAATGATCCCAGCAGGAAATGTAACTCTTTCTTTATTATGACTATAATTATTTCATTAAAACCTCTTTAGGGCTGCAATGGCTGGAACTTTCATAAAAAAAAAGGTGGAATTTGTTGTAGAGGTTGGAATTAGAGTTTTATTTCAGCAGTATTTTGAGGAAACTGAAGAATTTTCACAGAAAATTAGCACAGCCAAATTCAGAAGGAAGTAACTTTTCAAAAAAGGCACATACCTTTAAGTATGTTTTGCATTTACTAAACCACTAATTGCATGTAATGTTTGATATTATGTCTCTTAAAGGCAATTTTGTGATGTTTAGCACTGTGAAAGAGTCAATGACCTGTGGAGAGATTTATTGTCTTAAAATGCTATCCTATCCCTGTTGAAGTTACTACCTTTGGCTTGTGCAGGATTGGCCTCCTTCAGCTGAAATGAGGATCACACGGAGCCAGGTCAACAGCTCTGAGGATGACTGACTTATATTAATAGCAAGATCGTTTGTACCAGTCCAGCTGGTAAGGGAACAAGGTGCTGACATTCAGGAAATCTAGCAATGAGTGGCAAAATAAAATTGTTTGGATGATATGCACCCTGGAGGTATTGTGGTTTGTTGTATTATAAGTAAGGCAGTTCATATCACCCCTCCTGTGCTCCTGCAGCATAGTAGAGCTAATAATGTGTAACTGATAGAATTTCTAATAAAGTCTTATTAAAAATATTTTTTCAGTGATCCTTTCACCCCTTAGTTTTGACTTCTTGTGGCTGTTGGTGTTGCACTTACAGTTTCTGACCAGCTTATGTCTTCCCTGTACTTTTTTGGTAATATCCTCTTAATTGGTTCTTTGCTCCAGATCTTGAGCAACTTGTCTTAATGTATTCAATGAAAAGGGTGTGATATTATGTGCTGAATGTTTTATACCCTAATTTAACACGTCTTAAGACCAAAGAAGCACAAAATGAGCATCCTGTGGCAAAGAGTACAAAAATCCACTTCTCTCTCTCATGCTTAATTCACTTGAACTAGAGGTCGTCATAGCTTGAAGTGGTTTTCTGTGTCTCCATGGACACAATGGACAATGACTTTGACTTTTGCTCAGATTCAGAAACTGTTTTCAAGAAATTTGCAAAGCTTTATTTTAGCATTCACGGCAATGGAACTTGCTTTGCAGGCATTCCAGGGGGCACGGCTCTTTAGCAGAAGGGACTACAACACAAGAAGGCAGGGCCAGGGAAGGCAACGCCACTGCATCAAGTACACTCTCCTGAGGGAAGTACCTAGCAGTCTCAAACCATACCCATTAGAATTCAACAGGAGATTTCTTGTCCACAATCCCACTGACATTCAGCTTGAGTTGAAAGCAACAGCAGTTGTGAGAAAACTATTACCATATTATGAAAGAAATGTCAGTGGACTTTCAAGTGCCTTTTTCTGAAACGGGAATAAGATATGTGCAAGTAGTATAAAATTTTATTTTCTTTTGAATGAGCGCATGAGCGACATTGTTGAAACTTGCTTTAAAATATTTTAAATATGTAACTATGTTACAACAATGTACAACAATATTACAAAATGATTGCTCTGCTGATGGGATTACTTTGTATAGCTGCTTTCCTAAACTTGGATAAATGTAAATGCGTGCAAACATGAAATGAAAGCTCCACTTGGAAAAATGTTGTGAGTTATACATGAGGGAATAAATTACCATTCTAGTAATATGGCCACTCACAAGAACCTGATCAATCCCTACCTTATACTAAAGCTCCAGAAACAAAACAACGAAACAAACAAAAGAACCCCACAATGCCCAAAAGCAAAACAAACAAACCTCTAAAAAGCAGATTCCTCAAAATATTGATGTTATCAGTAGGAAAGTGCATTGAACAACTACAGATAGGAATCCAGGCCATCAGTGATAATGAAGGGGTGGTGTAGACAGAATACATTTCAGGTATCTCCATCTTATCTATACGTGTTTCAGTGACAAAAAGATCTTCGAAACAATTGCATTCACAGTGCCATTCAGCTAGCCTCTCATCAGTTTTTTTCAACCAACAGAATATATATTCCAAACTCAACAACAGGTTGTGAAGAATGTCGATTGAGCCATGCTATTCTCTTACTCAAACAAAACCGGAAGGAACAAAAGTGTCTTCCACATTTTCACCTATTGTTTGTTTGAAAGAATACCAAAACATGATTTACCTCCTGTAAACGTCAGTTTAGGATGCTACAACGAAGAAATGGATAGAACAGTGGGAAAACATTGGAAGGAAATTGTCATCAAAATTACGAGAATCTCATTGATTTCTGTTTAGTGAACAGCCTAGTTCTTTCCAACTTTATGTTACCTAACAAATACAAACTCACCAGATGGTGAATCAGAAAATCAAATAGATTACATTCAAACAAATGTAAAAGCACATTGAACAGTCATATCAAGAAGAGCCACAATCTTAACTTTGCCAAACCGAAAATAAATCCAAGAAAGAAATCTCAAGATGCACTGTGTGTCTATGAGAGACAGAGGCAAAGACTAGAATGGAAGAAAAATGAGCTGCACAATGGAATTCAAATTTCAGTACTTCTAGCCTAAAACAAGGAAGCTAGCCAAAGAAGAGCACTAAAAAAAAATACTAAGAAAAATAAAAAAGGGGGAGAGGCAAAGAATATGAAAGCAGATAAACACTGAAAATCAAGTGTGCCTTGTAGTGTTAAAGCACAGTGTGAAAATAGATATATGGTGGTAGTTGGAAATGTGGAATAATCCTGAAATTTCTCTTTGATTTCAAAAGCTCAAAAGAAATCATACTACTCTAATAAACAATGTATGTAAACCCTGAAGAAGAACAAGGTAGACTTAGGACCATTAGATCCTACATAGAACATTTATTCTGAAGATCCTGGTAGAAAAGTATTTCAAATTAATTCTCAGTCAATATCAGGACTAAATCTCAAAGGCAGTTGATAGACCACAGATATTTGGTAGATTTTTGATTTGATAAACCAAGATGTTTGATAGAGTAGACCCAGATTTTGGAATACCTTTCTGTCATATGAAATCTCAACAGTTGTTAATATTTGCAGGACAAGAACATAGCTGAACATGAAGACTAGCATCAAATGTATCTGCTTTCTCTTTCTCTTATCCCTGCTAACATCTAAAGTATAAAGAACTAAGTAGAAATTGAAATATTGTTCATATTATGGACATAACTGAGAAAAAAAACTGAAAAAAAATTTTCATTTGCAAAATTGAGGGCTCAAAATTATGACAAAGCTTTGAAATACTAAAAGAATGTTTAATGTTTAACATTAAAATGTTTAATATGGTAGAAAAACTCACCAATTTCAACAGCCCTCATAAATGCAGTAATATCAAGGTGAGGAAAAGTACAGGCTGTATCCACTTAGCTTAACAGTGGGTGGACTCAAAGGTTCACAGCAAAGATTCTTGCCAACACTGAGACATTTCAACTCAAATATGTTGAGATTCTTATGACTGAGAATTTAAAAGTGTCTTGTAGAAAAAAAGACTGCTTTGAACCAATAGCTGAGATACCCTTTGCCTGCCTGACTTTACACATCCATAGAGAAAACATAGAGGGATATGATGGTTCCTATGGGCTCCCTGACAGGTGCATTACTGTTACCCACAGAGCAATACCTAAGACAACCTCATATATATTTAGTGCAGATATCTAAAGTTAGGTTAGGTGAATATATAAAGTCCAGATTATTTTTTTTTCCACCAAAGGAAATTTGTTCTCTATAAATTCCAGCAGCTGATTTTCACCAAACTCAAGAAAAAGTTCCTGTAACTGCATACTTGCTTTAACTCCTATGTGATAGTGTCAAGTGAAAAACAAACGGTTTGGAGAAATGAGTGCAGGCACCAGCAAACAAGAGGGGAAGAAACCATTATTTGAGAGTGCAGAATAGATGATATTTGTATCAGTAACCGATTACACAATACAGTTTAATGCAACTGAATATACAGTAGGAAGTACGGATTTATTCACCTGCTATGGTGAGAATTTTGCACATTGTCTTGCTATACAATATCCTTATTTTACACTATAATATATAGTAAAGAAAGGATTAAGTAAAAGATAGGTCTAAAAATGATTGTCTACATCAATTCCCAGATTTTGGAGCTTTTTTACATCATTCACATATTTAGCCAATGTTCCTTATTCTGAAAACAATGGATTGAAATATCTATGTGAAATTTCCTCACTAAGGTTAAAGAGACAAACAAAAACCTAATAAACTAAATATCACCAAAAAGTAAGAAAATGCAATAGGTCAATCAAAAGAAAGACAAGTTGTTCTAAAAATCAGCATAATTTCTTGGGAAAAGACTTTTTCTCCATCTTTGGAATATTCACATTCTGACCTTCACAAAGATTTTTCAAAACTTGTAGAAGACTTTGTGACATGAATGATATTGGATTGTTACCTTTGGATACTGGTCTTTAGGGACTGCTTGTTGAAGCTCATGAAAATATTTGATCCACTAGCTCAAAATTAATGAACATGCAATCAATTACATAATGTTATCAATATCTTGGTTGTGGTTATTACTGGGACTTCTCTTTCTGTCACTAACTTAATATCATAGGGGTACTAATCCAAGAACTGTGTTGCACTGAAATTACAAACATCTATTACTCCTAATCAAGTCAGAAGATGTCACCTACCTATCCCTACTTTAATTTCTTTGTATTGCCCAGACTGTATAGCTAAAAAAAAGGTGTAGAGTCCATCAAGGGGTGCTATAAAGAACATGTTTTTAATTGAATTCTGACTCTGGTGAACCTACATTAAACTACAGCTTTTTTTTGATGTCATTCTGCAATAACTGTGGTCCAAGAAACTTACCTAACTAGCAAGACACTGTAAGTTAGTCTCTCAGATTGCAGAGACAAACTGTTCACTCTGCTGTTTGCAAAACAGAGATAGTACAAGTGAGAAAAGAATAAAATGACTCTGGCAAACTTGTTTGTTCCAATTTAGGCATAGAAAATTGAAGAGCACATATTTTACTACAAACTTTTTTTTCTGTAACATAAGCTTCAACTCCTTTTTCTTCGATAATCTGTTCTATTTTTTCAAAGATCAAAAACTTATTATCCCACCAAACCCCATGCTGAGCTTTCCTCTTATCCTTTCCTGATTGTTGGTATTGTTGCAACCTGTTCACGGTAAATACAGCAGATTATGTTTCACAGTTTGCTCAAGCTCTTCCACCTCCACAAAACTGTCAAAGCACTATTTGAAACACACACATGTATACAAGCAGAAAAATACCATCTTGGATGAACGTTTTCATTCTTCATTTACGCATAGACTTGACACTTCACTTCTTACAAACGTCAGGCTCATCTTATAAATCGGGTCTTTAAGATAGTTTCAAATAAATTGGTTTTTAATGCCTATGCAATCTATACTTTCCAGAAGATGAGTCAGGGTTGAAACACAGGCAGCAGCAGTTTATGTGTGCTAAAGCACAGGCAGAAAATTTAACTCGGGTTTTTGCAAAAAATCAGGTTGGTTTTTTTTTTCAGAGAAAAATGAGGATAAATTCATTAAATATGTTGACTCCAATTACAGGTGGCATAGAATATCTCCATATACTTGAAAAGGAGAAAGGAGATGGCAGATTCCAAAGGACTGTTAGCATGAGAGGGTAGGTCAATATGGATGAAATTGGAGGGTTAAAAGGAGAAGAGAAATATAAGACTAATTCATGCAAAATCTGCCTTTTTGTCATATGTCAACCCAATTAATGTTTTCTTAATGCATGTCCTTCAAGATTGTGTCAATTACTTCTCAGACATGGGTGAAAAAGGATTATATTTCAGGTCTATTTTTTTCTCCAGTTCGGGACAGAAAATGCAAATAAGTAGTTTGGAAGATGGCTAAATAAATTATGTCTGGGAAGTCAGGTTTCATACTTCAACTCTTAATGCAGGCTTAAAATTTAGACTTGAAAACTTTCAAGTTGTTTCTTAGTTTATGCTATTATTCCTTATTTCTAGTGATAACAACTTTGCTTTAAAAAGAATCCTAATGATCTCTATTGAGCCCAGTTATTGCTGAGCAGTCCCTTAGGTTTTCATGGTTGTTTGTCTCAGTTCCATAAGGAACTGCATTCCCTTTGACTAAATTCCCCCGCAGTTCCAATTGGCTACATGGCTTCTGTCTCTAGCTGTGCGTTATGGAAGAGTTACTGGGTTTCCCTGTAATGATAACTGCGTTTCTGTACTCCGATGGCATTTTATTAATAACTATTCTCAAATGTTTTGTTAATAATTCCACATGTATAGAGTACATAGAAGCCACCATTTCACATTACCAGCACACAGGAGTGGAGCTTGGACAGTGGTATGTGCTGTATGTTTAACACTTCAATTGTTGTGCCTCCTATCTAATCGTCTAGATTTTAAAGGGCTCACACACAGTTGCTACAAAGAGAGTTTTATCTTCCAGCTGGCTTATCCTCCCAGTACTTATCCTCTAGTTAGCTCTTGCTCTTTTTTCATTCTCTACCCCTTTGAAAGGTTTAGAGAAAACACTTCAAAGTGTTGTTTTTCAAAGATGTGGTACTTAAGATAAACTCCCCTCCAGTCTGACCCTCTCCTCATATTTCCCGTCTTACAAAAACTCACATTCAGCTTCTCTTCTCCAATTTGCTGCTGTCACATCCTGTGGCCAAGCCTTGTGTTCAGTTCCCATATGCAATCAAAATATATTAGAAAAAAAAAAAAAAGAAAAAAGGGATAGAATAATCTTTCTTTTAACAGCTTCCATTAAACCATTTCTCAGTAGTTTGGTTTTACCAGCCTGCCTGTGAATAAGCAGATTGAACAAGAGGATTCAACATTAAAAATGCATTGCTAGTGTCCTTATTCCATACAATAATCATGAAATTTTTCAAAAGACCCTTAAAATAGTTAAATGTCCAATTCTAAACAAGTTTCAGAAGGAACTAAAGGAAGTGAAATATCAAGAAATATTCTGGTTCTAGGAAATGCCACTTATCTCTGTAGCTATCCCTGTTTGTCATCTGTCTGATCTGTAATTTTCTATTCTGTGCATGTGCAACAGAGGTTGTCTGGCCCTTTCCCTAGGTTAAAAGGGTTCTTTGTGATAAATATGTGATGTGGTCTAGCTACAAAGTACACAAGTAGTGTAAAAATAGTCCACTAATAGTCATGTAGTATACCTCTGTATGAACAATATACATTATGGGAAGCCTCTCATCAAGCGCAAACTCCACCAGTTCAGGTTAAGTGCCTTACAGTTCTACATTCAACAGTATTTTCAGCGTTCATATCTTTGTTTTATTAAAAAAAAACAACCCACCAACACCAGAAACAACCTTCCTCACAAACACAGTTACCAAGCATTCTGGCCAACAAATGATGCAATGACAAAAAATTGTTCTTCACCCTTGGTCTTTTTCATTTTCCCTTGGTTTTCTAACCAATTCAAGTGCATTGCCACTTAGAAGATATTTGTTGCAGGATTTGTGTCAGCCAGGGCAGATGATTGAGACTGATAAGCTGTTCTGAAAAGTGCCTGATTAGGTGTGTTAGCTTCTGTAATGACTTGGTGTAAAGCAAAACAAATAGGTCATGTTGCCTCTCGCCTGCTCCTTAGCATGCACTCAAAATTGGCACCGTGTAATCACTGCCACCTGCTCATTCACTGGCAAGACAGAACAAGATGATGTGTTCTGGCAAATGGATATCCAGCAGCTCAATCACTGCTGCAGTAACAAAGAAAAAAGGGAAAAAATACACATAAGAAAGCATCCCAGAGGGAAGATTCCTTGTGATTGCCAGCACTGACAGCCAGTCATTCTGTCCCACATCCCCTCTCTACTCCATCTACAGAGTCATGATACTCAGTCCCTCTGGCTGGCTTCGTGGACTCTTATAGATGATATATTTGAAAACTTGGCTAGTCTCAGAATGGTAGTTCTTGAAAGTGTTAATTTCTACAGCTCACTGGCTAACTTCCAGGTCATACTTCCACAGACTGGGACATCTTGACTTAGTAATGGCATGGGATATTTAAAGAAGGATGTGCAGCAGTGACAGAAAAACCACTGCCATTTTAATAGAATTTCCAACCTAGCATCATTTATGTTGTGTACTCTTGTATGTACTTATTCATGCCAGAATACAAAACAAGGGCAGAAGTAAACCCTATCATAGAGACAAGATTCTAAGAAAAAAATGTTGGCTTTTTAAAATGTCATTCCTTCCGGGATTTGTTTTCCTTTAAGGAACTACATTATGATCTAAATAATTTGCTGCAATTATGGCTCTGATTCAGAAAAGCACTTCAGCACATATTTAACTTAAGCATGAACTTGGCATGCATACTCCTGAGAGTTGGCTTGTGATGATATTGCTGTAACTGAAGATAGAAAGCCTACACCTTTTATTCAGTACACAGCAAAAGTAAAACTTTCATATGAAAGCTTTACAAAATAAGTCACCTTTTGGCAAGTATATGCTCAGTATCATAAAATCCGCTGTGCAATTGAGTTCACAACATTGTTTTTCCCAGCTTTTCTTTGACTTATCTTGAAATAGCCTTGTTGCATTGGTGAGTACTACCTAGTTTTATCAAATGAACACTAGCTATTACAAGCATCCTTGAAGGATAAAAATATAAATCCATTTATTTCACAAAATAATGCAATTCAAACTCAAGCCACCACCCCTACCCAAGACTGAAAATATTTGTGAGAAGGAAATTGACCAAGAGCATTAAAATATGGCCAGGATAGATAATTGTGTGAAAGATTGAAATTTTAATAATACATAAACTCTAAAACATTTAGACCTCCTGTCCGGCTAAGCAACTAACAAATAAATATTTATTTAAAGTCCAGAAGACCTATCAATACTTAAAAAAAAAAAAAAATAATCCCTACAACAACATCTCAAATCAGAACCCTTTTAATATTTCCCACCTTCGATCTTAAGACACAGATATCCTGCTTCATCATTACCCACTTTAGGCTACTGTTATCTGAAAGAACCTTCTTCCCACTGCCAATGTTCAGTCCTGCAAGAAGTGCTATACAGAGGAAGGGCAGGACCCTGTAAAAAAATGCAAAAGAGGAACAAATCAGCAAGGAGAGGTGTAATTTAGTAGAGACTTTGAAGGCACAGTAAATGTTCATAAAGGAAATAATGCAAAAAAATTTAGAGACAAGTGTCCAAGGTCTGTGTGACTGCTTTAGGCTGAATCCCTTAAACTTCTTCTCAGTGACAGCTTTCTTCTTATTGCAGAATGTTGTTTCCCCAACCTGACTTTTAAACTTTTGGATTTTAACAGCACTCTGAGGTAAAGGTCTTCTCTGACTCATTAACTTCCCACGTTCCACTCTCTGCTCTTACGTTTAAAGTTTAAGAATTCATGTGGCAGCAAAGTCCTAATAACAGCATGATGATTTATGGCCAAAGACTATTGAATAACTTCACATTTGAGTACACATTGGGATTTAAGAGAATCTTGATATATAATATTGAAGAACAGTGAGAGTCCATAAATAAAAAACATAGAGGCCAAGGACATAAATACCATGCAATGCCTTGTACATGAGGTTGTACAAGAAAAAATATTCTTTAACCAGAATTCTAGATTAGAGTCTGATTTCAGCTGCAATGGTATAACTTTATTTAATCCCATTATTTTTTTTTAAACTACAGTCAATTTCCGGTTTTTTGTGTGAGAAATAAATTTGACACAAATGACACGTGTGATATTATATCATTTCCTGTTCATGTGCCAAAAATAGAAATTGTTGTAACTAATGTGCCATGAATACTGTAACTGCTTGCTGTAAAAGTCTAACTCGGCCTGTCATCTGTCACTTCTTTACCCTTTTTATGAGACAATCAATAAAACTTGTCATGTTGTTCCTTTTTATGGCTCATTGAGCTCTTATCAAATACTCAGTGAACTATTGATTAATGGACAAACTGGGGAGTATCAGCTTTTACTCACCTTGAAACACCATTTCTGTGAACAGTAAGACTTTAAAATACAACTTTGCAGAGGTTTAATTCTAGATTGTGAATCATACGTGGAATTTCAGATGTTTCTTAGCGTCATCAGTTATTCATCTCGAAGTGTTCTGGTCCATGAAATCTGCAATTAAAATCAAATGCTAAACAGAATTCTAGTCCTTTTATATGGTAAATCAGGATTTTTCATTCCACTTAGATCAGTGCAGAAATACAACTGGGATCCATCAAAGCATAAAGTTTATTTGGCTAGAAAGATTACATGTTGTCAATTAAGTGATAAAATGTTAATTTTTTTGCATCTGGTTGCAAATGAAACAAAGTTACTTTGGTCTTCCCTGAGCCAAGACAAACTGGAATTCTTATTCATAACCATAATTTTCTTTTATTACTTGTGCTTTTCTCCCCTCAACTCTTCAAGACCCCTGCAGTCTTCACTAACCTCCACATTTATGTTCCCAGCAATGGTTGCAATATTTTCTTTGTGAGACTTCAATATTTTCGCTCTAGCTGCTGATGAAGATAAATTCCAGTAGTTATTAAACAGGTTATATATTTATATATGTGGAAATAGGAGAGGTTACTGCTTTTCCCAGAACTTACAAAAAAGTCAGACTTTAGTTTTTGTACCATTGCTTTTTCAATGCACCATTTTAACATCTCTTTTTGTTGGAATCAATAGTTAATAAGCCCATTTTGGTTCTTGTATACATGTGTTTACGATTGTACCCAAAGCTCATAAGATGACTCTCTTTACAGTCTTTTCAGTCCTTTTTTTTTCCCCCTTCAGTCTTGTGTGACATCATCATCAGGTTTAATCTGCCTATTTTTTCTTTACTTTTTTTAAAAAACATTTTTATGCAATTAGCCTGCTTCCTCTTTCTTTTTCAGTAAAGCTGCAGTATAGAGACACCTGCTGGGAAATGAATGAACAGAAACAAATGCAAATATCCATTATAATAATACTACCTTAAAAATAGTAATAATAACATTTCTTTTTACAGCTTTCAAGATAGAAAGTATTGGCTAACCTTATCTTTATTTGATATTTTTCATTTCTGCAGAAACCCTATTAACATGATCCAGAAACATTCTAGACAAGGATGTTCAATTTGAACAGTTAATCTGACTGATTATAATAGAATTTATCCATGGGATTTCACATCTTTCCACATATTTTGCTCTTTCGTGTCAATCAGAGAGAATCCTTATGATTGGACCCAGGAGAAAGCAATGCCTTGTGTCAAATTATGTCCATTAATTTTAGTTTAATTATTTAGGAAAATCAATTGCTAGATCTAATGATTCTATATAGCAAAAGAAGAGAAGAAAATAAGACAAAATAGAAGCTGGGGAACATACTACTGAAACCCATACTGTGTCAAATATGTTCACACAAATGGATAGTTAAAGTTAATGCTTCATTTCAATCTTATATTGAAACTTTCCTCTCAGATTATAATCCCCCTATTAGTCATATTATTCAATAAAATCTTCATTGGTCAGAAAAGCCAGGATAATGTACTTGGCTAATAACTATTCTATTATTGTATAATGATTTTGTTTATAAAATATATATAATATATTGAATATCTTATTTATTTAGGCATCTAATGGTAAACAGTAGGAGTTTTGTTGTTTACTCTTTTCTGTAGTTTCTGTCATAATTCACAAGAAAATAGCTTCCTACTTTGCTTCAGAAGTCTCCTGAGAATAAATACTCTAGCACATGTTCCAAAACATTTGCAATGATAGCTCCATGTGCTTATAAGTTAATACATTCCTGAAAAAAATCATTCTAGCAGTTAATATTTTATGAATTTTCCTAAAAAATAAATCTTAGAAACAATTTAATATAAAAACTATCAAACTTTTTTTTTTTTTTTTATTTTTAAACCTTTGGGAAAAAAANATTTAAAAACAATTTAAAATAAAAACTATCAAACTTTTTTTTTTTTTTTTAATTTTACACCAGTGGGAACAAATAACATTTTCCAAATGATTGCACTCAGGAATAAATTCACAAAAGTACTTTTATGCTGCAATGTTTTGTATTACAGTTCTTGACTTGAGGCGTCTTGCTCCCGGTGGAAACGACAGCACTGAATTAGGCATTTTCTTAGGAATGACAGCTGAGGGAGATTCATCATTTACTTGAAGGAATTCAATCGTGTTTCATTCTACCTCTTAGCTAAGAACGTTGATCCCCAGACTGCAGGACAGTCTGGTAGACTGGCCTCATGCATCCTTCACTTTCTAAGGAGCCTAAGATGGCCTAGGGAGGATCGTGAACGAGACTGCCATTAAGGCTCAGTAACGAGTGTACTGTGGAAGGGGAAGCTTCGGTTCAAACTCTTCTTCAGTTAGTGCGGTAGGTTTAGATATGTGGGAATCTATTATGATGTGTGGAGCAACTTCAACAGGAAAGACTATTTTGGAAACTTGACAGAGCAGCACATTTATGTATGGGCAGTTTGCCCCAGTAAGAATATTAACAAAAAGAAATTTTCAAGTGCAAATAAAGAAAACAAGTTCTCACCACAGCTACATGAAATATTGTTATGAAGAACACATAATCAAGGTGAATAATTAGTTCTCTATTACTTAGATTCTCAAATGAAACCCAGCTCAGTACCTTCAGCTATGTATTAGCCATAAAGTTCCTCAAACTACTTCCCAAGTGTTTCACTGTCAGTCACTTTAATGGAAGAGTTCAGATATTTTGCAAACCATTTAATCATGTCCTTTTCTACTTCCTTCTAAACTTATAAATATACCTTATTATGCCCTGACTTTTTGTGTTGCTTAATTTCTTCATTTTTTCTATCAGTGGATCTTCTGACTCCATTAATTCTTGATATCTAATACATAGCTATGGAAAGCGTGATATTAATTGTTATTCCCCCAACAATCTTTGTGATAAACTTGAGTCAGGACTAGAACAAAGAAATAATTTCTTGTCCAACCCAGCATTTGTTGAAAAAATACTTTCTCCCATAAAGTGAGGTGCTGTTTTGTTACCTTTGGAGGTGATTTTCATGCAGCAATATTCAGTGTATATGTATCTATCATATGAGTTAAATGTTCTGCGTCACCTATTTTTTATTTAAGCTTCTCATATTTGGTATATTGTATCAACCTTTTTTTTTTTTTTGGGGGGGGGGGGGGCAGGCAGATGCCTGCTACTTAATTCCTTTGCTTGAAGTTACAGTATTTTTCTAGGCTGTACCTCTCGGATATCAATCTACCTACTACCAATTCATGTATAATTTTTGTCCCAGGTTGCGTTGACAGCTACAATGTTACATGTGTCTTAGTGACATCCTAAGTAGAAGTCTGAATTCAAAATATATTTTCTTGTCAACTTTACTTCAGTGTCTAGTTTAAATAGACTCCCCAGACAATGTCACTTTGTTGCTTCAGTAATATAAGGTAGGACTTCAGAGAGCAAGAAATGAAGAGCACCAAGCAACCCTCCTAAAGGCTTTGAATTTATCATTTTTTCTAATAGTCTGAAATTGGAAGATTCGTGAGAAACTTGTCTTCCCTGATATCTATTCTGTTCATTCTGAGAGGATAGTCAGATTTTACATACAAGTGGAAAACTAAAGACTTTATGTACACATATCTAAACATCTATACATACATAAAAATATGTGTGTACACACACATATATACATATATACATGTATATATATAAACTATAACTAGATAAGCTACCATATAAAGTGCAATAACCAAGCTCTTTGAGAACTGAGTCATTGAGATAATCTATTCTGCTATTTTACTTTTACATGGACACACTTCTATTTCAAGTTGTTTCTTCATGTTTCTCATGACCAGCAACTTCAGTGTACAGCATTCAAAAATAATATATTTTTTGTTAACATTCTTACAATAATAATGATTATTTTTTGGGTAGTGTACAACAAGACTAACCTCCACTGTGGAGGGCTTATTAGCATTACTTTCTTCACTGAAGTTTCTTATTACTTCTTTTTTCAACAGTACATATTAATAAATATATTCACAGATCATTCATAAATTTAGTATTTTCTAATCATTCTCTACAAAAAGGAAGCTCCATGTATATTGGAGTGTCATGATCCTAGTAGTATAAATTGAAGAAATAGTTCTAAAAGTAGTTAGATTTTCTATCTTAAAACCTATAAAAAACCACTATATCTCAGCTTAATGCAAACTGGCATTTTTAAGTTAACCAGGTAACTTTAGTGAGGAGTAATATCTGAGCACAACCACATAGATAAAAGAAGAAGTTTACCACTGTTCCATGTAGTATATGAAACATAACTTGTCAACATATGACTCTGTGGCAGACTTTAACATCAGTTTTAAACATGATGCAACATAAGGCAAAAGGCAATAGCTGACTTGATAGTACATGAGAACCGAGACACAACATTTACTGTTAACTTTTTTTAAAGCATGCGATTAAGAAAATTAATATTTACAACATTTAGAGTCACCTAAGGGACCAATGTAATCTCGGGTCAGCCACTGGATGATTTATCAGTACAGAAGAATACAAGCTAGTTCATCTGTTACCAACTTTTTTAAAACAGCTGCTGTGGTGAAACCTAAATATTAACATACATAATATCTATTTTTATTTAATAGCAACAACTCTGCAGAAAGCCCTGTTGAACTCTGAAACATATGCCTAAAAACCACCTTGAATTCACATTTTGTTTATGATACTTTTATTCTCTTCTGTACCAGATGTTACTTCAGAAAGTCTGGATAGCTACCACTGCAGCATTAATATTATTTCTTAGCTTCTTTTCTCTCTCTTGTAACTGAGCAGGGGTCCTGTTGTTTTTGTTCTCCTCCAATAAACTTTACCATACGTGTAAAATGAAACATGAAAATAAGACAGTTCTGTGAAATTGCTTCTTGTGCTGGTGTGATTAAGAAGACCACAGAAAACATTATCTGAACAATAGTAGCAAACTAATTATTTTACAAGTTATTTTAAATGTATCCTTACTTCTCTTAACTAAGATAATATTTAAGCTCCCTATTTTATGTTCTCTGACAGTACCTGGGAGTTCAACTGATATTCAGCTTGTCACAAGGGGGCAAAAGGCTAGTTAATAATGTCTTAGAGCTGAGAGGGCAACAGTTCACCCTGACACCAGTGCCATTTCTAGCAGAACTGCTTCTTTAGTTCCCGCACCACATTTCAAGCCTAACCTGAAGGATCTCACCTGAAATGAGTTTAATAATATTGATTCTGTGCACATGAAAAGAATTGGACATTACTCCTCCTGATTCAGCTTCACTGATTGTAGGCGTTAATGAGTAACCTGAATAAATTAGTGGAACAAACCCTGGAGCTGGTGGTCTTGCAACAAAAAGAATACCTTTGCATCAATGCAAATATTTCTTAAGCCTGTGTTACTATGTTCTTATAGATTTTTCTCATATATGTATGCAATGTTCTAACAATCTCCTTAATCAAATAGGTCCTGGACTGCATTCATGTAACCACAACGTTAGGTTAATTTCGTATCCTTCGTGATAGCAAGATACATAGTGGAATTGTGTTCTCAAAAGGCAGTAGAGAACCAAAGTCCAGATGAGGGACGTAAGTCTAAATAGTCATTTAAGACACAAACAAAACTCTTCACTGAACTATATTCTTGATCTCAGTTAAGGTCAAAGCCTCTGTATTACTTGGACACAGATTGTTTTGTCCACTACAAAATCAAGAAAGGAAAGCTACTTCCTGTGAGTAGACATCTATTGGTTTATTATTATACCTCTTGAAGAAGGTGAAAAATGTATTTGTCTCCAACATCAGCTAGAGGGATTTGAAGTGTCTTCTTGTTGCACTAACACATTAAATAAAACCCAGTTTTAAACATAATGGCTAGTTGATTTAGGATTAAAATACTTGAGAGAGTTAACAAAATCCATGTGCCTTTTTAGAAAAAATATTTGACACAGATTTTTCCCTATTCACCATGGTCTTTATTGAATGATTCAAATGCTGTTTAGTACAGCTAAAGGCATCCTTCCACAGTATAATTTTTTCTGTCCTCTTCACTAGTCTTTAAAATAGCATAGTACAGATATGCTTGTGATTTACAAATGGAAGAAAGATTTGAGACCATTGGAAAGCCTCATATATTATGAGAAATTTTGTACCAATGAGCTAAAGAGTAACTTTTAAATATAGTAATATTATTTTATATAGTATTATTTAATATTTTAATATTATATTAATATAATAATTTTGACATGTTAATGAAATATATTTTTTAATTTTTCATTTACCAGACAAAAGCTAGAAGAAATTGCAACCAACCTAACTAAAGAGAGTGTTGGACATTCTTTTCAGCAGGATTACGCTTACAGGTTTTATGAACTATCCACAAAATTAAATATGTTTTATTTGTATCACAGCCCTGTGAGAATCCTTTCCATAGAATGGTGTGTGTGTGTGGATGTGTGCAAGTATCTGTACATACACCAGTCCTTTGATAATGGAAGTAGAAAATGAGTGTTCCCGGACTGTGAAAAGAGCACAGAGCATAATATTCTCAATATTTTCAGGAGAGCGATATTAAAACAATGTGTTTATTTTGATCCTGTAAACAACCACATGACATTTCAGTTGAGGTTATATGGGTTTCCTAATGTGAGTAAAGTGGGACATCTACGTAAGTGTTTCTATGGCTTTACGCACATAGCTGCAGAAGCTGAACCAATTTCATATCTGACTTTAGTTTACCTGTTTTATTTACTAGCAGAATGGATTGGATACTTATTCATCTAAAATATAACAAAACCAGAGTATTTATTTTTCCTATATCACTGGATTGTGAATAATCCTTACTTTGAGGTAAAAAGAATCAAGGCATTAAGTTTTCAGCACAAAGAACCTGCAGGAAATGAAGGATAGGAGATTTTATCTTTTCAGTTCAAGTGATGCTGCACTGCAGAATTTTAACCACAACTTTACACCTGTCCTGGATCGTGCTGGTGGAGTAGATTACCTTTACTGTATGTGTAAATATGTACACACTTATTTTTAAGCTCTTCCTTTGGAATATTTTTTCAGGATCATTCCCCATTTATTTCTGCAATGTTTTCCATCTCTACTAAGTTTAGTAGCAGGAAACAAACACCAGCACAAACTTGTTTCCTAGTCTAACATATTGGAAAATAACAACCTATGCTTTTGTGTTTGATTGGCCTTGGGTTAATGTGTTGATAACACATTACGACATAAGCATATAACATATATAAAATATGTAAAAATATGTAACGTAAATGCTTTGCACATATCTCAGATCTCTAGGAAAGAATTCCTCAGAAGAGAATAAAAAGCAACGTTTCATTCTTATGAATAGTTACTTGTTCTGTTTTAATATCACAATTAGGAAGTCCCAAGACTCAAAGTGAGATGTAAGACAGTATTGTGACTCTCATAACTTTTTTTACAAGAAAATTACCAGCTAAGGACTAATGCTGTGCTTGGGGTTTTGTTTTGCTTTTTACCTGAAAGAAGAAAACTTCAGTTGACAGAGTATCTGCCCAGCAAAGTGCAGTTAAAGAAAAGCACATGCTTTAAAAACAGAACTCAGCACTTTTCTCCTTTATATTATGTTGGGGGTTTTTTTAACAACACCTGTTATCAGGACCAAACTCTCAATGACTGTTTTTAAGCATATAAACAGATATATCATATGTTATCTTAAAACATTTATTAATGTATATTGGCCTATATATTCTGTGGTCGGGTTAATAAGACTATGCACTATAGCTCAGTAAGGAATTATGAAACAAACATTCATTCTGACATAAGAGTGTCAGTCATCAGATTCAGGATGTCTTACTGAAATGTACCCCTCCGGGCTTTCCATTTCATGGGGAAAAATCCAAACAAATAAATTCAAGTCTAACTTTTTGATACATTTCACAGAATCGAGTAAGAGGGGACTTGAAGAGATCTTGACAAATATTCACGTACATTTAATGTTATTTTCTATTAAAATGAAACTATTGGACACAATTGAAATGAAATATTTCAGTGTTTCAAAATAAGAATTGAGCTAGAAGTGAGTTGTAGAAGAAATTCCTTTTTCTGAAAGATTTTATTAAATGGGTTTGCCTGTACCAATACAAGCTATGTTTACATTGCAATTCCAGTTGGGACTGTAGGACATGTTGACATACTTAGTTAACAATCCTAGCTCAGATAATGATATTCCTAGTTGCAGATTTACTTAGATGGATATTCCAACCCTGTTTACAAGTAGAATATGTGTCCTGGAGTCACATCTACTTATTTCAGCCTAGACAGAGATGCTAGTCAAGGAATAAATGTGTGTTGCTGCATTTTTCTTAGAAATTATATAGATACATAATTATCAAGCATACATTAATTTATAAAATATGTATCAAAATATAACAATATTTATTATATTGGTATAAAATATGTATTAATAGCCATTAAATTTCTGTGTGTCAAGACTATACACAGTTAAAAGAATAGTTACATGCTCTCAAAGTAAATATCTATCATATTATAGAACAGATATATTGCCACGCTCACACTAGTTATACACCACTAGAGCTGGCTTGTCTTCACTGGTGAAAGACCTTTTATCAGTATTTGCACATATTAATTGTACACACACTAGACTTTTTGAGGTTTCTACATATCTGTATAAGGAAATATGTTTAGGATAGTCATGGACCAATTTTTGTTCGTTGTACCTAACCTGACTTGTGGACAGCCCAGTATAATAGCAATTGATCTTGGCACGGTTTAGATTGCAGAGATTTGTTAACAAACACCATAATGGTGCAAGGGCCATCTTTTTCTGTCTATCTGCAGCTATGCCATTCCCAATGCCATTCCTGTACCATTAGTAATGACATTCTTTACACAAAACAAAATCTCACATTATTAAATCATGGATAAAGGATTGACATCACATTTACTTCTCCTAGTTAACCAGGAAGACCTTTAGCTTTGTAGCAGAAATGAAAGAAAGCAGTTGAAATCACCAATAGTACAGAGGATGGAAGAAAGAGATGAATTTACGGACAATAATACAGCTGACTTTCTGCGTGGACTACCTGAATTCAAAGGCGTAACAGCTCAAAGAAGCATGAACCCTCAAAGCACCTGCAGTACATAACAGTTGACGGCATAGATGAAGAACTGATATTCTTTAGTGACTTTCTATGCCATCAGCACTTGCCAGGCAGTCAGTCTAAACAGATTTAACTAGAGGCACAGTGAGGTCCAATGAAGAGGTATTCGTTAGCATTCAATGCTAAATTAGCTACCAAATAAAGGATAGTCTTATTAGCACACTCCTTTATCTCATGCCAGTGCTTCCCAACAGGACAAATTAATCCCTCTGGGGCACACGGCTAACATACCTTTACTGGTTTAACACCTGAAATAGCTCATTTGGGGTCAGTTAGCTCTATGCAACTGTTTGTTGTACCACATTAGAATATACTGTGACTAAAGAAGCAATAACTGAAAAACTGCCAGGATTAGACATTGTAGAGGAAAATACAAGAGTAGCAAAATGTCCTGTCTATAGTGAGGCTGTGATAAAGCTGGACAGTATTTCAGAATTTAAGATTGACAGACGTAGATGGAAAAATCTACAGAAATTGTGCCAGAATTGAGTGCTCCTTTTGGGTGAAACCAGGTTCTTTTCAACACTTCTGATCCACCCTAGCAGTGACTCTAACACTTCAAGGTGCCACAATGCAAGTTAGCCATAGTCAAACAAATCTACTGAAAGAGAAAACCAGTTAAAAAAATATATCTACAAGGAGTGCTGTCAGAGAGCTTCTGAGGCCCTGTTCTTCTGCTGAGTTGACTATGTCAGAATTTCACAGTCAATTACAGAAGTTCACTAGTGGTAGGGCACTTTTGACTCCAAAAAGAATATAAATGTTTGAAGAAATCAAGTTCTGTACAAACTGTGCAATCGAGCAGTGATTCATGTTTTCTGATCCAAGTAAGCCCTTATTTTTTGCAGATTTAATTTTGTCTTAGCCTGAAAAGAAATCTGTGTTTCTTGAGTTAATTCCTTGCAGTGAGGAAGGACAGGAGAGTTGGAACACTTTTCTTTGGTTCTATTATTAAACAGTAGACTGTGGGAATAAGTATGTGCAGAAAATCATCCTACAAGCTCTGTGATATGGGTGTAGCTTATAATGAGAGATGAGATACATAAGAACTAAGATTTTTTACGTAAATAGATCTGGGATGAATTATGTAACAAATTCTCGCTAGATGGAATTTTACAGCAATATAGTCTTCATATTTGTGCACCCTTTTTTTTTTATAATGATGAGCAATTTGTGGTGGAAACTAAGGCAAAGAAAACATGTGGGTTGGATATTTAATCATTGCTTTTCTAGAAAGAAGCAATTAGATTATGATTTATAACACTGTCCCAAATTATGTCAAGGTTTAGAGCAGGCTGAATAATATGAAAAAATCTAACCCTTAAAATAAATAAAAAATCCAAACCCTCAAACACTTAATTTCCGATAAACATATTTTAAAAATGCAACTAACAGTATTAAGTTAACAGTTTTCAATCACCTTTGGTAGCTGTATACCATACAAAATGAAACCTCTTATTTTCAACTCTTCATTTGACTGGTCTATTTAGGCATTCTTAATCTATTTTTAGAAAATATGGTGGAAGAAAATTGTTCTTCTGTGTTCTTCTAAGGAGCTTGTCAGTGGCCAAAGGCCAAAGGCTATTTATGTGGACAAGAATTAAGGACAGCTATGTCAGAGTACAAAGTCTCTGAGGCAGCCAATTTTTTTTCTAACTGACAGCATGCGGTCCAGTGACAGTGTTCTACATATAATTTCTGCCTTACTTACATATCTCCTGTTTGACCTCAATTCATCAGGAAGCGTAAAATGCATTTCATCTATTTTTTACCATATTCAAATACTTGGTAGCAACAATGATAAACAAGTGATGCCAAAGTACTTTCATATAAAAAGTATTTGGTCTCAATTCATTAATCAAGCTGTCTCTGTGGCCCATGGAGAGGTAGGCATTTCCAGAGGGCAAGTCCTGCCATTCTAAAATATGTGTCAAATTTGCTGAGATGAATCATATTTTGGAACATCTTCCTTTCCTTTGGCTCAAGAAGTGCTCATATGACTAGCTTAGAATGCATGTCTAATTTATAAAATGGCTAAAGACAAATAAGATAAATCATATTATCAATCCATTTTTCTGTATATAGGACCCTTCTGTAAAACAGGAATATGAGCTTTAGAGCTGTAAGAAGAGGAGCTTGGAGACTACTGTCCGAGTAGGTATTACTGCCTAAGGCAGATAGACATCTAAATATAACATTTAACACATACTGTCCTGACCCTGCTTAGGACTGGTAGAAAGTACTGTAATACAAACAATAGTATCAACTAGTAGTCCTTAAAAAGAAAAGAAATTACAACTATTTAAATCCATCTCTACACTTAATGGAGAATGGCACTATTTAGATGAGATTTCTTTGGCAAACATTTAGATACTAGAAACTGACTGGGGATACAGGCAGTTTAAAATCTTACATCATTCAGGAACACCAATTTGCCAAGAATACAACTGAAGGCTTGTTGAGGAAAGTACTCAGGCAATTTAAATGAGAATTTCAAGGCATGAGAGATGGTTAGAGCTCTAATTAAAGGGATAGCCAAGTTATAAAGCTTGAAGTGAAGTAGCAAAAGCAATAGGACATTAATTCATTTAGTTATACATGACAATAACATGAAAATCTGACAACTCAAACAGCTGTCCAAATTACTGTACATATGTGCTACTCTGATTTTTACAAAATCACACACATGCATTCAGATTATGAGTCTGCAGAGGATTCTGTGAGCACAAGAAAATATCAGGGCAAACAGAAAAATTTCAGGATAGGGAAAAATTAGCATCATACGCCTGGGGAAAAATATACATGCAAACTACTGAATACCAGAGCGGAAACAGAGAGGTTTGATGACTGAATATAAGCTATAAAATCTATAAAGAGATCAGGAGGACTACAGAAAGTCACTGGAGCTTTCAGGAACCATCAGCACCAGAAGAAAAGCTTGATTTGTTTCTTCTTTCCTTCCTCTTTGTAAAACCTCTTACAGTGCACTATTTATTCCATTCAGAATCTCACTGAATCTAACACTAGATTCTGTGCCAAAACAAGTAAGAACATTTCATCAAGGTCTGTTTTGTTTTTTGCATATAATTTCTAAAAAGTAGTGGGGAAAGGTATAAACAGCGTATTATGCACTTGGTAACCAGGCATTTAGTAACACATTACCTTTTAATCTAAAAATTCATTAGCTAACAGCCAGTGTTTGGGCAAATTTTGCAGCAGCCAAACACTTACAAAAAAAAGGAGATTGGCTAAGCAAAACCAAGGACAATAAAAACCAAAAGGTTTTCTAAATTACTCTTGCCTGTGCCATTAAATTTCATATTGTGCATGGAATCTGAATACATCACTTTGTTCTGCATGACAAGCAGAAGTGAGCATTCATACATTACTCAGCCACTTAATTAAGAGCCTGGGATATTTGCAGTTAGCAGAAACTAATAAGGGAATCACATTTAAATTCAAATCACTCCTCAGGGTAGCTGTCTGCAACATAAGCAAAGCTTACTGGGTAGATGTTCCACTAAATGCTCAGCTAAAAGCTTAGTTTTACTGTATTTGTGAGTAAAGAATAATTCTGGATTTGATTAAAGGTGAGAGTAAAATAAACAAATCTGTTTTGGATTTTCAGGTTATGTTTTGTCTCAGTTATTTTTAAATTCCAGTATGTCTGTTACTTTGTATAATAAAATAAGAGTGTGATTTAGGGCTTTACTAGCACAAACCAGGAGATTCTGTAAAACAGTCAGCTGGGCTTACCCTACACATGGTATTTCAAGATGTTTTGCAGGAATAAGACCTCCTGCAGACAGCAAGCAGCAAGCCTAGCAGCCTTAAGGAAACAAAATCCATGTACTGGTACATTATGAGCCATGCCACAATTCCAAAAACTTATTAAAAAAATGAAATTTACCGTACTACCAATTTTCTTCTTGTTGTTCACTACTGAGTAGCTTGTTCTGCATTCTATTTGGGAACTCCAACTCTTAATGGAATTTCAGATTTTTTTCTACAATAGACCAAAAATAAAGTAGTAAAGACAGTAGTAGTAAGTATAAATAAAATGTCATTAGCCAGGAACATTGTCATTGATGATGGGCAGATGACCCTGCACCATCTTCAGACCGTTGCCAGGGTCCTCACACCAGTTCTAATCCTTTCTTTCACTTTTCTTTAGAGTACATCTGAAAACTCACGGGAGAAATATGTTATTAATTATTTTTCTGCTTTAAAAGTTGCAAACAGGGCAAAAACAATGTCAATAATTTTTCATTAAAAATAAAACAATTTAAACTAGAAAAATATTACATCAATCAAAAAACTCCAACCAACCAAGTGTCAAAATCTTTCATACAAATTTTCAGCATGAGAAAAATTGTCACGCCATAAATCTAAGCAACAGTGAATATTTAATGTTTACCACAATGTTAGGGTGGGTCTATATCACAATGGGTGCATTCTTGCACAGCATGCAAGTATGTTTAAGCTAGCTCTGTATGAGTAAAAAAACTCAAACATTTCAGCAACAGAAAAGTAGTGCTTCTAGCCTAGCAATGAATCACTGCTGTAAGCACTGTTTCACTCCTTGCTGCCTATCGACAATGTATGTGTTCCCTGTTGGCCGCCTCATCCATACTTTGAGTATGTATAACTGACAACATAAAATATCCTTTCTTCTGTGACCTTTCCACACTTTCACTAAGTATAAGGTGTCTTTTTTCTTTTCCTCTGAAGTTATTTTCCCAAGGCTCTTTCTGCTGGTCTGGGAGTTGAGCAGTTCTGAGACTCTCAGCTTCTATATTTGAAGTACTACATTTAAAGTACTTACATTTTGGGTTATTTTTAAATTATTTGGAACTTCAATGCAGGTCATTTACAGTTTTTAATACATTTATGAGGGAATCTGCAACATATTTGATGTTTTGAGATTTTGCTTTATTATACCGTGTGTTGTCCTCAAAATCATATTTTAGTTATTTATTTTATTTTGTATATGGTATTTTTTGAAATATAATTTCTTTATGGCTACAATGGCCAAAGAAGACTCTAGACTCACAGTTTCCTGGAATACTCTGGTGCCATACAGGAATTGTATGGCATTTTCAAGGATTAAATCTTTATTTCTTACATTCCTGGGGATGCCTGTGCTAAGGTATGCATCTATGCAGTGAAACGGAATAGTGTAGAGTGGTTAGCATTAAGTGTTAACAAAGTCTGCTCCAATATTAGAGGTAGTTTGATTGCACAAGTGTGATTATGTGCACTCAGCATCTAAGAGTGGTCTGACATATTTCTGCAAATGAAACATCACTCCAGCACTGACACGCTGCTTTCAGATCTGAGCTTTTATCACCACGTTAAAGCTCCCTTGTGCGCTTCTCTATGCAGTATTGGTTGGAACCAGAGATTTTTGTATCCTGTTAAAATGCACAGTGCAAGTAAGTCTTCAGAGGATAGGGATGTATTCTTACTCTTCCTTTGCTCATAAAGAAACAGAGGAACAGAGAAATAAAAATGCCTTAGGAATCATTCTTTTTCAGCCTTACACTTCTACCACCTGCAAAAATTATGTTTGTCCAATAGCATTTGGTGACAGTGAAATCAGCAACAGAACTGTGATCGAGTGCAAATTTGACTCAGGGAAAAGCTTAGAAGAGCTACTTCAAAGGCCAACATTTCTTAAACAGCTGTTCTCGTATGTCATAACTGGAAGAGATTAACAAGTTTGAAGTCAACTGAGGAAAAACTGTTCTAGTAGAAGTATCTGGTCAGTAAATTAGGATACATCCTGTAATCTGCTAACCTTAGCAAAACTGTGTAAGTAGAGTAAGAGTTTAGGTTTGTGCATTCTGCAAATCAGGTTTATTTTTCACCACTTAGTTTTTCTGTGACAATACACAAAACATGTCATAATACATCTTGAAAAGTCTTGGAGCACACAGCTTTGAAGTAGACTTTCACATACAATGCCAAATACAGCCAAAACACAAAAGACCCCCACTGTTTGAACTTCACGTTCTTTCTTTGGCTCTCCTTTTACTTCAAAAGAAGTTAAGAAAGTGCATCACCTTGTAGCCCAATAAAACAAATAAGCCTTGAGCTACTTATAGACATTGGCCTGATGTTTCGCTTTCTTAATGCTAAGCATTTTCAACCCTTTATGACACTTGTCTTTTCTCTAGTGCAGTAAAAAATAGAGAAGAGCAAGAGGGGTGCTCAAGCTGGTTGAGATGGGAAACCTATCACTTGGCAAAGGAACGAGAAGTAAGAAAAAAAGCAGAGGGAATCTGCCTTCTCATTTTCAGGATTAAAGGAATGGTATGAGGAGCAATGTAGGTTGTACACCTGAGAGGAGAAAAAGTGCTTTTCTACCTTTTAGTTGATTGATTTTATTTGGGAGATCGTACAAACACTTGATGTGGAAGGAGAAGTGTGAAGATTTCGGAAATAACTGGGACAAGGTAGGTAATACTTGGAATTGACTGTGAGGTTCAGCCTTGCCTGTGATCCTTTCACAGGCAAACTTGTATGCACATGGACAGTGTATTTTCACTGGTGTATAAAAATAGCAATTCTTTGTATGAAGATACTTATTTTCTTCCATAGCAGGGTATTTGTATGGAAAGAAGACTGCTTGAAAAGAAGTACTTGATGTAGAAATTAGTCATAGAACACAAAACAGGGCATGCAGCCTGAGCAACTCATAACAGGTTTTTTCTCTATCCAGAACACTCAACCAGTGCTCAGATCCTACAGAATAATTCATCTGTCTTACAGTTTGCTCCTGAATGCCTTCTTTGGGGCAGAAGGGGCAGGGAGAGGGAGTCCCCACAGCTCTTCCCCAGTATGTTGTTTACTGTAATTCACTTTATTTTCAGGTGCCATCCTCCCAGGGAGGAGAAATGAGCTTACCTGTGCTTAGCTGGGAAACACCAGGGCAGGAAACCTCTGAGATGTACACTAGCTCTGTAGCTAGGGAGGGACCATAGCATTCCTTTTCCTCTAGCACTAGCAAGAGCTTTATGAGCTAAGCCACATAGGCTGAGCACAACTAGTTACAAGCACAGGTCGTAATTATCCCTATGTTAAAAAATGCATAAACTTTAGATAGATGCCACTAATTAACAAGCACATTTGCACAGATCAAGACCAATTAACATATCATTAAATAACTTAGTTTATTTGCATTCATGTTTGGCTCTATACACCAATTTACTTCACAAAGGAAAAAATACGTATCTGCTAGGGTTAAGTCTGGTATTTCTTTTTGTGAGATTTTATGTGTTCGTACTATTTTTTCTATGTAGTCAAGTTAAAGGAAATACATTTCTCCAGAAAGAGATATTTTAGAGAATGTCGGCAAGCAGGTTGAGGATATCTATCATGATTTTTAACTTGTGCAAAATTACCAGATCCTAATAACTCAAATTCTGCATGTGGCTATGGCTTGTGCAGCAAAAACACAAGGTTGGTTGTCTTGTCCAACCACATGACTATTTCAAAGGGATAATTCAGGCTTCAGAGTAATTTTTATATTTTGGCTACATCTAAACTACCTGTAGGAGAATATCTCTGTCAGAAATAATAGATCATAGTTTCAAAAGAGTAGTCGTTGATCAGTAAGGGAAAATAAAAGTAATAACATGTGAAATTTACACCATATTCTTAATCTCCATCCTGGTTCCTGTGGTTAGAAAGGCCTTTATGGACCAGCTATTTAAAAACTGCAATGGGATACATCCATTAAAAGTACTCTCTATCCATAGTGTTTCAAAAGAAGTCTTTATGCATAGATGTGGTAAAAAATTAGTCCTTCACAGTTAAAGTGGTCAGCCAGTGAAACACTGACATTTAACAGTTTCAAGAAGTTAAAGTTGTGGACTGCATTTGTACTTTAGCATGAAGCTAAATCTAAGGCTCAGTTTATGGCAACCTTATTACTGCTCTAATTTTAGAGCTGGAGGTCAGCATTACTCTGAGCTTTCATCCCTTTTCTTTCCTGTTACTCTTGCAGAATCCTTGAGTACCTAAGTAAAGAGGCCTGAAAATTGAGTTTCCATGCCACTTACACAAAATATGGGAAATCAACACCTAATTGAGCATTATACTTTTCATTTCAGTATAACTTATTGTATTTCTCATTCAGAAACATTTCATAGAATCATAGAATTGTTTAAGTTGGAAAAGGACTTTAAGAACATCAAGTCCAACCATTAACCTAGCACTGCCATGTCCACCAATAAACCATGTCCCTAAGCACCACATCTACACATCTTCTAAATACCTCCAGGGATGGTGACTCAACCACTTCCCTGGGCAGCCTGTTCCAATGCTTGAAAACCCTTTCAGTGAAGAAATTTTTCCTAATATCCAATCTAAACCTCCCCTGGTGCAACTTGAGGCCATTTCCTCCCATCTTATCACTTGTTATTTGGGAGAAGAGATCAACTTCCACCTCACTACAACCTCCTTTTAGGTAGCTGTAGAGAGTGGTAAGGTCTCCACTCAGCCTCCTGTCTTTTCTCTGGGCTAAAAACCCCAGCTGCCTCAGCCACTCATCATAAGGCTTGTACTCCAGACCCTTCACCAGCTTCATTGCTCTTCTCTGGACGTGCTCCAGCACCTCAATGTCTTTCCTGTAGTGAGGGGCCCAAAACTGAACACAGTATTCAAGGTGGCACCTCACTAGTGCCAAGTACAGGGGGACAATCACTTCCGTAGTCCTGGTACAATCCAGAATGCTGTTGGCCTTTTTGGCCATGAGGGCACACTGCTGGCTCATATTCAGCCAGCTGTTGACCAACGCCCCCAGGTCCTTTTCCGCCAGGCAGCTTTCCAGCCACTCCGCCCCAAGCCTGTAGCGTTGCATGGGGTTGTTGTGACCCAAGTGCAGGACCCGGCACTTGGCCTTGTTGAACCTCATACCACTGGCCTTGGCCCATCAATCCAGCCTGTCCAGATCTCTCTGTAGAGCCTTCCTACCCTCAAGCAGATCAACATTCCTGCCGAACTTGGCGTCATCTGCAAACTTACTGAGGGTGCACTCGATCCCCTTGTCCAGATCATTGATAAAGATATTGAAAAAGAGAATTGGCCCCAATACTGAGCTCTGAGTCACACTGCTTGTGACTGGCCACCAACTGGATTTAACTCCATTCACCACAACTCTCTGGGCTTGGCCACCCAGCCAGTTTTTACCCTGTGAAGTATGCACCTGTCCAAGCCACAAGCAGCCAGTTTCTCCAGAATGCTGTGGGAAATAGTGTCAAAAGCTTTACTAAAGTCTAGGTAGACAATATCTACAGCCTTTCCCTCATCCACTAAGTGAGTCACTTTGTCATAGAAGGAGATCAGGTTAGTCAAGCAGGACCTACCTTTCATGAACCCATGCTGACTGGGCCTGATCACCTGGTTGTCCTGTATGGCGCTCAAGATGATCTACTCCATAACCTTCCCCAGCACTGAGGTCAGACTGACAGGCCTGTAGTTCCCCAGGTCCTCCTTCTGGCCTTTCTTTTAGGTGGGCATCACGTTTGCTAACTTCCAGTCAACTGGGGTCATCACGCCTTCTTGTTCTTACAATACTACCCAGAACTCTCCTGAGGCTCTTTGCAATGAAAGCATATTTTTAAGTATTTTTAATTGTGTTTTTTATTGTACCCATGTTAAAAAAAGAAAACCAAACATCTTTCTGGGAATGTGTATTTTACTTGATCAGTTCCTTTTAATAACATTTGCAATGTTTCATTTCCAATTAATTAATCTTCTGCAGTTACATGTAATCTCCATGATGTATTGTGCCAAAAAAAGATAAAATGAATTCCAAAATAAGATTAATTAAAATATCTGAAAACCTGTGTTACATATTAATGTGTAAAAAGGCATAATTCCTAACAACTGGTGTTTTGACCTGAAAAAAAAATTGAATAAATGGATTACTATTAAATTAATGTCATACTTAGTTGTTCTATCACACTTTTCTGCCCACAGATGTCAAAGGACATGAATAGTATTTTCTTTATTTACAGATGGAAGAACTGAACCATAGAAACTGATGGGTGTCTAGCAGCTTAACCTGAAGATTCAGTACTTTTTTTTTGGACGTTGCCCACATTGGCCTACAGTGACTTATGGTAATAGGATGATTCTGTTTATCTCACAGAATGCCACCTGCAAGGTGCTGAGCATAAATCTCTTACAGGTAAAGGATGTAATTATGGCCATGAATTCCACCTGGACAGCTCTCATGCATAAATTTAACCCCAAACTGAAATGTGTGTAGACTCAGACCTTGATGAGCTGCATTTTATTTTATTCAGGGGACCAGCAAAATATCAATGTACTTCTGAGATGCCACGTAAGTTCTTGGAACAGATTTTAATGGTGTATTGATTCTCTGTCTGGGATGAAATTCAGTCTGTACACTTCTCAGACCTAGATAAATGCCCTTACCATTAACATATGTTACCATTAAACAAATATCAGTTTATTACCCAGTTCCTTCACTGTTATTTCAAATTTTAATGTTTCATTATTTTCGCACTAATAATAAAACTGTACTCTGGAAACTAGTAGACATTTTAAATTAGGTCCATTACTATCAAATCAAAAGTCATAAGCAAATGGATGCATTATATCTGTATTTATACCTGCCCTAAAGTTTCATTTAACAGAATTCATTAATAAAATTCATATTTTTATGTACCACCATGTCTTTCTGCTACATCACTTTGATTTTATAAACCATTTTGCATTCATAAATTCTAATACCAGGCATTATATAAAGAGTTGTGTTAAAGATATGTTAAAGAATTGTAGTTAAACTCGGTGCTATGATATCTTTAGTATTAATTTCCATTGATTTAAGCCTTCTTAGATGGGGAAAGTTTCCTTAGGAAGAGTTTTCTTACTTTCTAAATAATTAGTAGCAGCCATAAAAACAAATGATTTTCCAAAGTCCAGACAAGCATGAGGAATATTGTCCTCCTAAATCTGAATTACAGCTCTCACAGAATGTAATAGGATTTTTTTTTTCATGCACATTCAAGGACAGTATTCGGTCCTTGCTGAGGATAAGCACATGATGTAAGTTCTGCCAGTGTAATATACATCTGACCCGCAATGTCCCAGCTATTTCAGATATGTACCTGTCTCAGAAAAAGCCTTTCAATTGTGGCAAATTATATAGTAGTTTTGCAAAGGGGATAAAAAATCCACAAGGAATTAGTCTATGATCAGAACTAGATCTGAAATAGCTGATGTCTCACCTTTTCTTGGTTGTACTTTTCTTTTTTTATCTGTGTTAAAATTAATTACACTCTCTGTAGTGTTACCACTACAAAACAGAGAAGCTTTTGCACAAAAGAAAAGAGGAAATTGTGGGTTTATTTCTGCAAATGATTCTTTTAGGATGGGAGGGGAGAGAGATCTATTTCAAATCTCATGCTTTGAAGTAATAGCAATAAATGTGATAGGGGATCTGGTGACAACTGACATTGAGAAGGCTGATAAACTCAACATTTTTGCTTCAGTTTTCAGTGGAAATTGTTCTTCACACATCTCTAGTCCCTGAATCTCAAGGCAGGGACTGGGGGAATGAAGTCCAACCCATTGTGGGAGAAGATCAGATTTGAAACCAGCTGAAGAACCTGAACATACACAAGACCACGAGGCCTGATGAGGTGCATCCCAGGGAGCTGGCAGATGTAGCTTCTAAGCCATCCTCCATCATATCNAAGGCTGTGACTGCAAAGAAAGCCTGCACTGGAGCAGGCTCCTGGCAGGACCTGTGAACCCATGGAGAGGAGCCCACACTGGAGCACGTTTTCTGATAGGACTTGTGACCCCGTGGGGAACCCACATGGGAGTAGTCTATTCCTGGAAGGATTGCATCCTGTGGAAAGGACCCACACTGGAGCAGTTTGTGAAAAACTGTAGCCCGTGGGAAAGACTTACATTGCAAAAGTTCATAGAGGACTGTCTCCCATGGGAGGGACCCCATGATGGAGCAGTGGAAGAGTGTGAGGAGGAAGGATTGGCAGAGACAACTTGTGATGAACTGACCACAGTCCCCATTCCTTGTCCCCCTGCTCCACTCTGGGGGAGGAGGTAGAGAATGTGGGAGGGAAGTTGAGCCTGGGAAGAAGGGAGGGCTGGGGGGAAGGTGTTTTAAGATTTGGTTTTATTTCTCATTATCCTACTCTGATTTGATTAAATAAATAAATAAATTAAATTAGTTTTCCCCAAGTCGAGTCTGTTTTGCCCATCATGATAATTTGTGTCCTTATGTCAACCCACAAGTCTTTCATCCTATTTTTCTCCCCCTGTCCAGTTGAGGAGGGAGAGTGATAGAATGGTTTGATGGGCACCTAGCGTGCCCAGCCAAGCTCAGCCCACTCCAATTGACCAGTGAGCCTCATCTCTGTGCCCAGTAAGATAATGCAACACATCCTCCTGGAAGCTATGTCAAGACATATGGATGACAGGGTGAATACAGCCAGCCAACATGACCTCACAAAGGGTAAATCATGCCTGTCTAATCTGGTGGCTTTCTACAATGGAGTGACTGTGTTGGTGGATAAGGCATGAGCAGTTGGTGCTGTCTATCTCGACTTCTGTAAGGCCGTTGGAACTGTCCTACAGAACATCCTTGTCACTAAATTGTAGAGATAACCATTTGATGGATGAACTATTAGATGGATAAGGAATTGGCTGGATGGCTGCATCCAAAAAAGTTGCAGTCAACAGTCAAATGGAGATCAGTAACAAGTGGTAACAAGGGTCTGTATTGGGATGGGTACAGTTTAATATCTTTATCAATGACATTGACAGTGAAATTGAGTTCACCCTCAGCAAGTGAGTAGTGCAATTGATATGCTTGAAGGAAGGGATGCTATCCAAAGGGACCTTGGCAGACTTGAGAAGTGGGCCAATGTGAAACTCATAAAGTTTAACAAGGCCAAGTGCAAGGTCCTGCACCTGGGTCAAATGAACCCCAATATCAATACACACTGGGGGATGAATGGATTGAGAGCAGCCCTGCAGAAAAGGACTTGGGGATATTGGTGGATGAAAAATTAGATATGAGCTTGTAATGTGTGCTTACAGCTCAGATACCTAATCTTACCCTGGGCTGCATAAATAGAAGCATGGCCAGCAGGTTGAAGGAGGTGATTCTCTCCCTCTGCTCC
>VYXH01004495.1:258-41925 GCA_013397275.1 Burhinus bistriatus | reverse complement strand
GGAGAGGAGAGGAGAGGAGAGGAGAGGAGAGGAGAGGAGAGTTGGAAGGGACCTGCAACAATCACTTAGTCCAATTGCCTGACCACTTCAGGGCTCACCAAAAGTTATATCATATTATTAAGAGCATTGTCCAAATGTCTCTTAAATACTGACAGATATCTGTGCGTATGGCAGGGGGGTTGGACCAGATGACCTTTGAAGGTTCCTTCCAACCCAAACCATTCTATGAGCCTATGAGTCAATAACTTTATCAATTTACAAGTTAACAGAGTTAAAGAAATTAGCAAGCAACTCTTCAGAGGTGGGCTGCTCTGGGGTTGTGTTAAAAAAAAAATCTCTCTTAAGACAACCTTTCTTTTAAAGTTATAGCGAGGGGCAATTTTAGTTCCTGGAAAGGAGTAAGGGCTTTTCACAATAAAATTATCAAATAAAATCCTGCTCATTTTGCCAGTAAGTGAAAGTTCACCACAATTCACAGCCATCTGAGTTATGTTATGGTTAGAATTATCAGAGCATAAAGCACACATCACAATAACAGAACAGCTAAACTTCTACACTTCCAGTGTATCCAAAATTGGCTGATCATCTGTATAGCTTAAATGGGGAAAAGGATAGATTCTCTCTTCTTTAGAGCAGATGTTCAAATTCTAAGACAATGCAGAGTGAAAGTCTTTTCTATTTCAATGCTGTCTCATAGGTCATGTGAAAACAAGAAACTGGTCTTATGCCAGGTCAGCTACAACACACTGACACAAATGACACTAACAGTGTCCTCTACTAAGAAAAGAGAGTCAAGATCAAAAGTATGCAGATCTTCTTTTACTTTCATTATAGGTTTGATGCACACCAGTAATTACATGGAGAGAAGTTAGGACTCCTGTTATCTGTTTTAAATCTATACTGTCGATAAATGAAAAAACTTCAACCTCCAGGGCTTTCTGGCCCTTACAGACTGTTCACCAAAACCCTTGACTACCTCTAGATAGTTTCAGTCCCTGATTTATCATGGATAAACTGGTTACAGGGGATTTTCATGCAGTTATAATTTCTATGAACACAGATAAGCAAGTCCTTTTTAGAACAAGTAAGAACTGCCTGATAAATTAGTCTATCATGGACACAGGAAGTAGTTTGCACATAAACTACATTTTTTTTCACCCAATATAGAGGCTATAACAGACATTACCAAGATTTCCAAATATTTAGTTACTATCTTGCAGTAGCATCTTTATAGAAATAATAGTTTTTACACTGGTAAATCAATTATGTACTGTAAAGATAGGTCCATATAATGAATACCATATATACATATTTACATCCAATTCCTTTTTAAGCACTTTTACAACCTCTGCAGCATATCTATGAATATAGTGCATAATGACTCCTTTTTTTAAATTTTTAAATGGAGGACATTAACATTGTATTTATTGCATTAGACTGCTTCTGAAAACATTTCTGGAGTGTGTTCCTGACTGCAGGGTATGTCTTCTGTTACTTCTTTAAATGAAAGTGATACACCAATTTGCAGGTGATTCAAAACTCTAGAGCAGAAGGCTACAGTACTGCACAGAGACATTCTCGGTTAACGTTAGTCTGGTGCATCACAATAATTTGACGCACTGTGAAGCAAAACACATCTGAACAGAGCCCTACTGTTATGCCACAGGCACTTTTTCTTTTTCAGATGACTGATACACTCTTCACTGTTGCAACAGCTGAAGCAAATCTTTCTGTATAGCCTCCTATTTCATTTCACATATACTAAATGTGTGTAGGCATTTTATAGCAGAGATTTTTGAGTTTTAACATAACTAGACCTTAATTAGCTTGCTTGCATGAGAAGCAGCACACTGTTCATTCCAGCAGCTAGTTCAGGCAAACAATCCCCTTAGGTTTTCAGCCACTTGCTCAATAGGCTTCTTTTGTTTAGCAAACCTGAATTCATCCTCTATATTTGCTATTAAACATGAGACCAGAAAAAAAGGAATATTTAAGCCTTAAGCAGAAAAGGAAAGTGGAACACTGCATCCAAAAGAGTGGCTGAAATGAAACACAAGTCAGATCATTATAGCCCTTTGAAGAGAAAAGTGTGCTATGGCCCCAAAAGATGAAGACACTAAGAAATAAAACTTGATTTTTAAATATTCTAGAAAGAAACACATCCAAGCTAATGATTTTCTCTGTATTACAGCACTGGGAACCCTACTGTTTCCACTGCTGCACAAAAAATGAGAGTAACAACCTGTCTTCATAAAATCATAGAATCATAGATTAGTTTGGGCTGGAAGGGACCTTTAAAGGTCATCTAGTCCGACCTCTCCTGCCATAAGCAGGGGCATTGTCAACTAGATCAGGTTGCTCAGAGCCCTGACCAACCTGACCTTGAATGTTTCCACTTCTTGGCCCACTTCTCGAGCTTGTCCAGGTTCCTCTGGATGGCATCCCTTCCCTCAAGCACGTCAACCGCACCACTCAGCTTGGTATCATACGCAAACTTGCTGAGGCTGCATTCACTCCCACTGTCTATGTCACTGATGAAGATATTAAACCGTACTGGTCCCAATACAGACCGCTGAGGGACACCACTGGTCACTGACCTCCATCTGGGCATTGAGCCGTTGACCACTACCCTCTGGATGCAACCATCCAACCAATTCCTCATCCACTGAAGAGTCCACCCATCAAATCCATACCTGCCCAATTTAGAGAGCAGAACGCTGTGGGGGACTGTGTCAAAGGCCTTACAGAAATCCAGATAGCGACATCTGTAGCGGTTCCCTTTGTCCTGAGTCATCATATGAGTTGCTTCTACCCTGTCATGCACTTGCCCCATGGACAAAGGCAAAGAGAGCTGGCAAAGCTGCTGCCTTAAACACAGTTCCTTGGGATGCTGCATTATCAATATCTGTTCTGTACTCCAGAATGTCCCAGGAGTACAGTAGTTCTTTTAAACCCATATCATCTGGGGGTACAAACTCTTCTAATTTGCTCTGTTATATGGTTTCTTAGAAAGCCTTCACTGCCGTGCTACCTGAATTCTCTTCAGTGGAGCCCAGCTTAAACATTCAATTGTTTCATGGAAGTCATGAGTTTAGTCCATTGTGAGACTTATTCTGAAAGCAAGGCACTTCCCATGACAATTTCTTCATGAGACAGTGAATCATTACATATATATATATATTATAATTGACAGCAGTGTAAGGTAACTCAAATTCCTAATTTTGCTGTCTCAGCGAAGTGCTTACAGATCATTTAAGCTGAGCATTGATAATAACTTCAAATTTAGTCATATGATTTGTTCTTTCTCTTTTTTCTGTAATGGGGGAAAGAACTGTATGTGTATTAGTGTTCCACAGAAGTACCTTGTTTTCAATTTAAGTTGTAAATTGTTTACATTATGGGGAACAAAATTAGAGAAGTGCTACTGGTATTTGGAGCAGAAAATGCCAAAAGTTTGTCATGAGTTTTAGTTTCTGTGAGGATTAGTTTCTGTGAGAATTTAGTTCCTGTAAGAACTTGGAGAGCCAGAAAAACACTGTATTGTCTGAACAAGCAAGTCTTAGCTTTCTGAGTCAGAATCACATAACTCTAGACTATCTTTTAAAGAGTCAACTTTGTCTCGTGCCCCTTGAAACTGAATTTGCCTTGATGTTCGTGAAGCTGAAGAGAGTTTACATTTTGGTGTTTTCACAGTTGCTTTTGCAGCTAGAGGTTCCCAGCAGCAATCTTGCTGGTTACATTATCAAATTTCGTAGAAGTTTTAGTCTAGACAAGATGTACAGTCTGATAAAAAAAATCAAACATGAAATACTAAAGATCCATACCTTATTTAAAAACAAATGAAAAATCATAACTTTTGTTTTGCTTATCAATGCACCATTACAAAAGATTTGATAAAATGTTCATTCACTTGCTAAAATCACAATGGGTACCCTCACTTTGTCTTTTGCCTAAGGAACCCAATGAGAATCATGGAGATTGAGTTATAATAATGCTTCCCACCTGTGAGTTGGGTTTCATAAGTACAGCACAAGCAAATCACAGGACACAGAATAATAAACCTCTCTGAATGTACACTTGTGCTAGAGATAGTGGTGAACAGGCAGCGGCAGCAGCAGCAATCCTCAAGAACAAGTGGTAAAGCTGAACAAATGAGTACACAGCACTGGCAATTTTCTTAGCGAGGCTTTCCTATGAAAAGGTTGGAATCACTGTCTATGACTGACAGCTTTACAGAAGCTCTTTTTGGAAGTCTGCAAAGAGCTGAAAATGGGATCTTCTTCATTGTAGTTGTTCATTTAGACCTTCAAAGAGGTCTAGGATTTTGCAGGAGTAAACTTACTTTACAAAGCTGTACTTTCTGGGCTGTGTCCTGTGGAATCACAGTGCAGAATCAGGCTTTGAATCATGACCTTAGACTGCAATTGATGTAGAAGTATTTGATTAGTATTTGGGCATCAGCCAGCAATGTTCATTTCATACAAAAACCTTGTTAAGTCAAAAAGAAAGTGTTTTGGCATTCTACAGTGAGGAAGATAGCATGTATTATTTCTTCAAAGCTACAGGTATGCATGGCACTTTCACAAACAGGAAAAGTAGCTCCCTAATCTACATTAGAAATAAGAAGAAAAGAATATGAATAGATGTTTATGGAGAACTAAGAGGAAGGAGGAGAAATTGTGAAATCAGCTATTGTGCAATCACAATCTATTAATACGATATTCTCCGCAGTGTAGAAGGTTTCTTATTTTTCCATTAGGTTCTAAATTAATGTATTGTATTATTTGCTTAATAAAGTAAAAGAGTAGAAAAAATACAGTGGAGAGGAGAATTAACTGGAAGTGGCTTTTGAAAAAGGATTCTAAAAAACCAAGTAACCGAATCACAAAATTGTTTAGGTCGGAAGAGACCTGTTGAGACCATCTAGTCCAAACCCCCTGCTGATGCAGGGTAAGCTACAGCAGGTTGCTCAGTGTATTTTAAGTGCTCTAGAAGGAAACACATGGAGAACCTGTGGTAGTAGTTTACTCCATACCACATTGCTGCTGTACAGAATAGGTGATTCCTGCCCTTTCTGCTGTCATGCACAAAGAGTAACAACCTGCCTTTTTTGCCTGAGATGGCACACAAGCTGTTTCTCTCCATCACACACTTGCAGCGTGGAGAAAGGCTGAGAGCTGGCAAACCTGCTGCCTTAAACGCTGTGCCTTGGGACACTTTAGTATCTGTGTCTCTGCACTCCAGAACACTCAAGTTGCATGGCCAATACCCAATTTGCATGACATTAAAAGGAGACCAGCATGAGGGAAGAAATCAAGTTACTAACAGCATAGAAGTGATTCATGCCATGTTGACAGAAGACAGAGCGCAACCAGGAAAACTGTAACTGGAATGCAGGTAGGTCCCTAATTTTGAACGTGAAATAGAGTTGAGATTAATAACATAAGGATGTAAGGACAGGGATGGGAAACAATCAGTCAGAAAGGTCATGGTGGCAGAGACATAGTGGATGAATTTGTTGTGTGCGATACAAGTGCTGAAGAGGCTACAGAAGAAAACTAACAGCAATGACAGGAATGAATAGACTTCTGCAATGACTGAGATATGAATAGACTTCTACTAGTAGGACTTTTTTCAATGAAAGCAGTGAATACTGGGAAGGTCGTAAAGGATGAGGTAGGTAGATTTAATGAAATAATAAAGCCTTGGAAAGAGAGAGCTGAAAGAAAAGTGAATTTGAAAGCCTGCCCACCTTCAATGAAAATGGAAGTATTAGCGGTCAGGGAGTGAAATGAAAGATGAAGAAAATATTTCATTAGCATTTTTTTTATTTGTTTTATTTTGGGTAAGTTTAATTTGAGGAGACATAATGAATCAGTCATCAATATTCAAAACCTTAAAAAGATCAGCAGACAGGGTGTGGTAAAGACACAGGACTGGCTCTGGAGAATTTGATCATCAGAAAGGGTGAAATTATTTAGATAACAATTCTTATGGAGAATAAAAGAGGTGAATACATCAGATGAAAGGAAACTGTTATGTTACATTAACCATCAAAGTCAGTATATAACACTCTGTGGCTTGAGATCTGTCACCTCTACGTCTTCAGCATAAAACAAAACAGTATCATGTCCTCTGCTTTGGTGTAGCAATTTCTAGTAGATACAATCAATTTTTTAGCAGTTCTGCCCCATCATTCAGAAACCTGCAAAAGAAAGAAATAGCTTAGAAAAGTGAGTGGGTATGAGTAGATATTAGTGGCTTCAGGAAGAAGGGGTTTTAGCAGTGAAGACATAGATCACAGTGATTCATGAGAGATCGAAGAGAGAAAAAGCTTTAAAAGAAGGGGCAAACAACAGTGTTTTTCAGTAAGAGCTTCAGACAAGTCTAACAAACTTAAGGGAACTTCATAGATCTTGTACAAAAAATAAAATAAAATCCTGAAAACAAATTGTCTAAAACATAGAAACCAAAGATATGAATAAATGAACAATTTGGTCAGTTCACAAGTGGAAACCACCAGTATTCTGTACGAGGACTGTACAATTGCTAACTGCTGTGGAATATTTGCTAATGATCTGGAATAAAATCTGCAGATTATTCAAATTATTTAAATTAGTCTGTATCAATATGACTGTGATGATTTCAAGTAAATCTAGTAAAGTTTATGAAAACTAAACTTCCCTGTTCATGAGTACAAGTTAGCATACCTTAGAAAGGACATTTTGAACTACCAACTGTAATTTAACTGTAGAACTCAGGAGAGGAGGAGACAGAAAGAGAAAACTGCATGATTTTAGAGATCAACTAAGAAAAAGTAGTTTACATATACATAAAAACCATGATATTATGTAAGCCAACAGTACAGCTTCACCTTGAACACAAATGATTTCTGGTCACCCTGCCCATAAATTATATAAATGTTGAAATGTTCAGAGAAAAGTGACAAAAAGGATAAGCACAAAGAGAGTCCATGGAAAATGCATTGAAAAGATGAGTAGTAGGTAGTGTGACAAAGGCACAGGAAAACCATGCTTCTATTCATATCTCTCAGAGAATAACAAGATTTCTGCTGAAATAAAATGGGGGTTTTATGCTGAAGTTTGCATAAGATGAGATATTTTTCTACTCTTAAACAAAAGGGTTAGAAAGGCTCTTCATTATGCAGGTTATGACATTATTTTCTGGTGTGGATTTTTTTTACAACTTTTTCTGAAGTAGCTGACACAAGCCACCATCACAGACAAGTTCCAGAGTACTGGAAGCCAGAAGGATAGTACAAGAAAAAGAAAAAAACATGGTCTTAATTCTATTTTCACTCTTGCTGAAGTTTATTAGGGTATAATTTAATAAGTCTACTTGATACATTTTTGCTGGCACATTAAGATTTCATAGATTTCTAGTCCATGTCACTTTGATAAACTTCTTTCAAATTACTCTTAATTTTCAGATTCTGTTCATATTTTCTTGCCTTTTGATTTCTGTCTTTTCTTGGATCCATCTGTGAATTCCTTCCAGAATAATCAAAACTTCCAATACAGCTTGATAAATGGCATTACTTTCTAATAGAAATCAGTGTATAATTGTGTGTCTTTATGTATTCTAATTTGTGCATAGTGACCATTGATGAATAAAAATATTATTTCAATAAGAGAGAGAGAGAGAGAATTGGAGAAAAGATAAAAGAAAGAGATAAAGGAAGAAAGGAAAGGGAAGGGCAAGAGGAAGGGACTGAGAGTTATTCCAGAAGAAATCTGAATTTTTATTATAATCTGGTAGGCTTTTAGGAAACCCTGAATTATGCTTGCTTTCTATAATAAATCCTATCAAACTGCAACTTTAATGATTTTTACACAATAAGTCTCTAAACTACTCTCTTTGACCCTTTTAATATGGCAGCTTTTATTGCCTTGGAAAATATTTCTTATTTCATTGTTTTCTCTTTCAGCCATTCCACACTGAGACGCATTTGACAGACATAGTATCTATATTTATTAATTTTTTTCCATTTAGATGGTTAATGACAGTTGTCCTCAAATAAAAAGGAATATTCCCTTACTAGAACATACCAAAATAGTCTTTCTAGATGGGAACTTTCAATGTTGTATGTTATTATGTTCCAGCAGTTTTCCATCTCTTTGTACAAATTTATAGAATGCCAGCTGCCAAATAATAATAGTAACAGCCTTTTTAATTATGTTTATACTTTTCCTATTACTTCATTCTTTGTATTATTTTACTTTATAAAGTCAATTTTTTAATTTAGAAAATCTATGACAAATTCTTCCTGTTCCCTTCCTAAAGGTTTTTATTGTTCTAAGAAATGTCAGGGCATTTCAAAGATGGCAGCACACACAGAATTTTTGGCATGACTATGGGCACAGTGGAGATAAGCTGAATAACAGTAAAAATTCAGTAGTAAAGATAACTGGAGTATTTCACAGTTCTCATTCACGCTTTTCTACGCAACTACAACAGGCAGCATGGGATTGCGGTAACCACAACATAAAGAGTTAGACTCTGAAAGAAATGTTACTTGCAATTATTCTTCCAGTTCTTGAAGTCTATATATTACTTCTGGACTGGACACAACTGATTAGTATACATAGATAGTGATACTTTAGTTTTCAGAAATGAATTTCAGACAAGATATACAGTGTTTGTGTCTCCAATAATGTATTGAATCCAGTCTAGCATATTCTCTCTACCAGTAGCTGGTGTGCATATTGTCCTCCAGAATGCCTTTTTTTATTACTATGACCGAATTAGAAATATCTTTCTGCTGTTACTCAGTTTATTCAGTATGCCCCTTGCCCAAACTGTAATCCTTGAAACACTGATATCAAATTAGTATTGATCATCACAGCAACTCATCACTAAGGTAGTGGAGATTTTCCCACAGACTTCAAGAAAACTTGGATCAAACCTTTAAGGAACTCTCTTAATTATTACTAGAAGAAGCTTTCATGATTACTTATTAAACTTTGTTACAATGGTCTTCATTTTGACCTCTTTTTTCAGAAAAAATAAAATTAAACTGCTTTCCTGGTAATTTCCTTTTGGTAATTTACTTAGCATACCTTATACCTTTTAATAGAGAAAACAATAATTACACAGGTGAAAATACATGGCATTGGATCATTTCTTATGACTTAATAAATCCATAGGTAGAGGCAAAGTCCAATGAGGTCACTGAATCACGGAATCATGGAATTTTCAGAGTTGGAAGGGACCTCTAGAGATCATCTAGTCCAACTCCCCTGCTGGTGCAGGAATGCCTAGAGCACATCACTCAGGACTGCATCCAGGCGGGTCTTGAAAATCTCCAGAGAAGGGGACTCCACAACCTCCCTGGGCAGCCTGTTCCACTGCTCTGTCACCCTCACCGTAAAGAAGGTTTTTCTTATGTTTGAATGGAACTTCCTATGTTCCAACTTGTGCCCATTGCCCCTCGTCCTGACGCTGGGAACCACTAAAAAGAGTCTGCCTCCAACCTCCTTCAACCCACCCTTTAGATTCTTATAGGCAAGAATAAGGTCTCCCCTCAGCCTTCCCTTTTCCAGGCTAAAGAGTCCCAGCTCTCTCAGCCTTTCCTCATAAGGGAGGTACTCCAATCCCCCAGTCATCTTTGTTGCCCTACGCTGGACTCTCTCCAGAAGATCCCTGTCCCGCTTGAGCTGGGGAGCCCAGAACTGGACACAGTATTCCAGTTGTGGCCTCACCAATCCCAAGTAGAGGGCGAGAATGACCTCCCTCGACCTACTGGCCACACTCTTCCCTATGCAGCCCAGGATTCCATTGGCCTTCCTGGCGACAAGGGCACATTGCTAGCTCATGGATAATTTACTATCTACCAGGACCCCCAGATCCTTCTCCTCAGAACTGCTTTCCAGCAGGTCCACCCCTAACCTGTATTGGTGCCTAGCATTCTTCCACCCCAGGTGCAGGACCCTACACTTGCTCTTGTTGAACCTCATTAGGTTCTTCTCTGCCCAGCACTCCAGCCTGTCCAGGTCACGCTGGATGGCAGCGCGGCCCTCTGGAGTGTCAGCCACCCCTCTCAGTTTGGTATCATCAGCGAACTTGCTGAGGATACACTCTGTCCCCTCATCCACGTCATTGATGAATATCTTGAACAAGATTGGACCGAGTATTGACCTCTGGGGGACACCACTGGTTACAGGTCTCCAACTTGACACCACTCCATTAATCACAACCCTCTGAGTTCTGTCACACAGCCAGCTCTCAATCCACCTTGCTGTCTCCTCACCTAGCTCACGCTTTCTCAGCTTCCTAATGAGGATGTTATGGGAGACAGTGTCAAAAGCCTTGCTGAAGTCATGGTAGGTGACATCTGCTGCTCTCCCCTCATCCAGCCAACCAGTTATAACATCATAGAAGGCTAGCAGATTGGTCAAGCATGATTTACCCTTGGTAAATCTGTGTTGACCACTTCTGATAACTTCCTGTTCTTCAACGTGTTTGGAGATGACATCCAGAACAAGTCGCTCCATTACCTCCCCAGGGACAGAGGTGAGACTAACCGGCCTGTATTTTCCTGCGTCCTCCTTCTTGACTTTTTTGAAGATGGGAGCGATGTTGGCCTTCTTCCAGTCCTGAGGCACCTCTCCTGTTCCCCATGACCTTCCAAAGATGATGGAGAGTGGTCTAGCAATAACATCCGCCAGCTCTTTCAGAACCCGCAGGTGCATCCCATCAGGGCCCACGGACTTATGGATATCCACCTTGGCCAAGTGGTTTCTAAAGTGCATTGATTTCCAGAGAGCCTCACAAAAAGGATTTGGTACAAAGATGTCAGAGCAAGGGGTTAGATAGCTGTGGAGTTTTTGTTACTGTTGCATTTTGGGTGGTTTTTTTCAAAACAAATCTTAGTGCCAAAAATCGAGCTTAGAAAATAATTTATCAATATTTTCAGAATATTGTCAAGCTCAGATAAAAGGATTGTTAATTTCTATTAATTTCCAGCTATTTGTGTCTTTGGAAATATCTCTTTATTAGTAAAATAATATGTCTTTTTCAATTCATCTCTTGTCAAAGAAGATTTTTAAATTCTCTGATCTATTTTATTCTTTTTTTTTCACCAAAATAATTCTTCAATATGAAGAATATATCAGTTCTTCAGTATAAATAATTAGTCACCAAAGCTGAATCACAAATTTTAAAATCCAGTGGTTTTGGTTACCTATGTATGAATTACTATATTAATTTCATTTTCAGATCAAATAAATTGGTTCTGTTACACAGGCCTTCACAATTTACCCCACACCATTTTATAAAATAGTATTTTTTTCTTCTTTTGAAACCAGTAAGTCTACTCATGTATATGTGTATAGTACTTTAAGAGTGATTAACAGAAACTGGTTCTTTTAATCTCCTTAAATTTAATATTTGAGTGTTGTAGAGGTTTTTTTCAAATCATCTTCACTATTATTCACACAATTTCAGAATTAGAAAACTTGGAAGAAAATAAAAAGTCTTAAAATGAAAGTATGCAAAATACTGTCTATTACACTATGCTATTTAATTAAAATATTAATATGTTTTCCTTTGTTTTTATTTTTACAGTTACAGCACTTCTTCAGATTTACTGATTTTGTCATAGGGGCATACATCCATTCAGGGCTTACACATGCTTAAAGAATATAGGACTGGGTAAAAAAGGATTTAGCATTTTATTTATTTAAAGATTTTCTAGCACCTACTCTTGCAAACTCCAGTCACTCTGTAAAAGTCAAACTGCTTTAACTCTATCTCAGAAAATAATGAAATGGCAATCTCTTTGCTGATATGTGAAGCACAATAGAATTCATCTGGCTCTACTGTATAAATAGAAAACGGAAAGATTTCCAGTCATTTAGAGTGGTTTCAGCCCGATGTCCCCGTTTTCCTTTTTTCCCCCTTGCATTCCAAAATAACCAAACTCACTAGATAAATATCGGCATTCTTCAAAACAACCTTGCAATGTCCTCATATGAGCTTTGATTTGTGATATTGACTTACACCAGATGAGCTGGCCCCTTATAATTCTTATATTTTGTCTCACCACTATGGTCAATAAAGCTATTATGTAAAAAGGGCAAAATGCCACAGTTATTTGTTACATATGCTCCTAGCATTTCTCCCTGTGTGTCATATTTGTCTACTTCACTGTCAAACATGTTTTTACTGTTAGCAGTAAAAACTAAGGGAATGTCAGCCAGATTCCACTGCCTCACATATTAGCAGCAAAATTGTCAGATTATAGTGGCAATGATTGCATGAGTGTTGTGGTTCATTGAAGGTTTTGATTGTCAATAAAAGGATGAATAAAAGGTTAATCAACAGTGTTTTGAAGTAATGTAGAGAGATTAATTGTAAGATCGCCCTATACAATTATAAAAATGTTTCAAACTTTTGTCCAATCGGCCTGATGTAAAGCCCATTGGAAGCTGTTTAAAAAGATTTTCCATTCCGAGTTCTGGATTCAGTAACACAAGAACGTTGGTAAGAGTGGTGGGCTAACCTTTTTTTTTCCACTTCAGTAATTAAGCCAGCATGATCAGCTTGAAGTACTGAAATTGTGCCAATTCTTGGTGTAAATCAATCAGCATTTAACCGAGAGCACTGTGCTGTTCTTTTGGTGTTTTCACGTGTGCAATAGAAGTATGTTCTTATAGAAAATGCATAAGCACTAATTTATAAATAATGCTTGATGCAAACCTATTATCTTGTACTGAAAGCAATGTTTGCTATTAACTTGAATTAAGTCAAGAATGAATGTATACTAAAGGGACTGTTGTGTTTCTAGATATTTCCAGATTTTTATGTCCTAATTATATGATTCTGAAAAGGTACAAATACTTTTATTTGAGATGTAATGGCATAGCTGTTCCTAAGATGATTTGCTAATTATGTTTTTACAGTTTATCACCAGAAACATGGCTGGCACAATAGAAAAAATAAAAAAGGTCAATATTTTACTATGACCCAAATGAAAAAGAATGTTACTTTGTAAATTATTCAGTGTTTTATTTAACTAATCCTCTGACTATTTAAACTTTTGCATTGTTTAGGGAGTGTTTCTTGTCTATTTCCCCTTGCATTTCAGAGCTGCATTTAGGGTTTGACTCCTAGAACTGCAAGTTTTAACTGATATTCTCATTGCTGTAGTTATCCTGAAACAGATTTGGGATCTAGGAGCTGAAAGTCCTGTGGTTGTCTTTCAACATCTACAGCTTCAGAACAACCATATCATATGGGTGTGATATTGCTTCTTCCATTGTCTACGGTTGCTAGGCATTCCTACTGTATCTGTTACTTTACACCTTGCTAAATTTTCTTCCACTGTCAACAGTAGTTATCTATTGCTGTATACCGACTCAGTACTTGTATGTTCTTTTCTGTGTGTAGGATTTACAGAGGCACACAGATCTCTGCTAAAATATAGCAAAAATTTTAGTTACTATAGTAATGGACTCCTTACTGTGCAAACACAGACCCATCATCAGTGAAGGAAGAGTTGGCATGTGAACTGTCACAGCAGCTTGACCCCTACAAATCGATGGGCTCTGACGATATCCAGCTGAGAGTGTGAAGTGAGCCGGCTGACATCATTGCGAGGCTGCTCTCCATAATCTTTGAGAAGTCGTGGAGATCAGGGAACATCCCAGAAGACTGGAAGAAGGCTAATGTCGCCCTCATCTACAAGAAGGGCTTAAAGGGGGATCCAGGAAATTATAGGCCCATCAGTCTTACTTCAGTCCCTGGGAAGGTTACGGAAAAAATCCTCCTGGGGGCTATTACAAGTCAAATGAAGCACATGATTGGGAAAAGCCAGCATGGATTCACCAAGGGTAAATAGTGCTTGACGAACCTGATCGCCTTCTATGACAAAGTAACCTGCTTGGATGATGTGGGCTGAGTGGTGGGCATTGTTTACCTGAGTTTCTCCAACGCTTTTGACATAGTTCCCCATAGCCTCCTCCTAAAGAAACTGGTGCATTATGGTCTAAACAAATAGTCTGGGCAGTGGGTGGGGAACGGGCTGACAGGCCACACCCAGAGGCTGGTGGTAAATAGCTCCTTTTCAAACTGGCAACCTGTCACAAGCCCGTATCAGTAACCATTTTCATCAGCAGCTTTCAAATTCTTTCAAGAAACATGGAATCTTTAATATCACAGCATTGACAATGAAAGCTTTGCAAAATATCTTCACAAAATACATCTAAGTTGAAAGAAATGGTAATGGACTATAGTATGAAGCCTGACAACAGATGGATTAATACAAAAATCTATCATTTCAGTATTCAACTGTCATAAAGTGGACATGGATGCCACTCCAATCCAAGCTCTAATGGTGTGATTTCAGTCTAAGCAGTCAATTACTATCTATTTCCAAACTCAGCTTCTTCTGCTTCTGGAATAAATCCCTAAATTTAACACAGAAAATTGCTGCTTATAATCCATTCTTTATTGCTAAGTCCTTTATCTATCTTTCCATCTTTCTGTACAGCCAGATAAGTTTGGACATGAGTTGTTCCAAAAACGTTAGTGTACTTTGAATATTTACTGGGGGACTGTATTTCAAAAGTCTTCACCATGCTCCCAGATTCTCTGTGTAAGAAAGGGGACATACAGCCATATGTATCCTAACTGATTATTAGTTTGACTGACATAACAACGTTAGGTTAAATTTATGCTGAATATTAATCATAATGTTCAATATTGATAAACTGAGGTGAATGTTGTTAACCTGGGTTTGAACTTTACTGTTGGACACTTGCAAATATTCCTGGCATGGAGTTTCCAGTCTGTTGAGGCATCCTCCACAGTGAAAATTGGCTTTAAAATCAGGTGGTGACTGCTTACAAAGGTCATCTAATGCTAACCAATGACTGGAATTTGCAATCAAACAAGTTTAAATTAAAAATAAAAAGTGTTTCTAAAAGAAGACATTATTGGATCCTCCATTTGCTGTTTCCTCCTAATCAAACTTTGAATTTTTCTAGTGTATATGTCTTAGTTAAGCATAAAACATTGAGCTCAGGACAGAAGCAATTGTTTGAAAATGATAAAAAGTGCTTACATAAATCCAGCAAATGTTTGATCTTCAGACCTTAGGCAATATCAATAAATCTCACAGTCTTCATGGAGATACAGCTCTGTAAACTTCAGAAAGTCCCTTACCAGTTTGAACTAAACTCTGCTCACCTACCTCACATGGGTAATGCAGCTATTTTCTTTTAAAGTTCTTTTTTATGCACAGTGGACTCACACTTCATTTTTCTACAGCACAGCACAGCAAGTGCTTCAACATCCAAGCTACCACTTTTTCAACACTTTTTTTTTTTTGTACTGTTCTTTTATGCACAGTGTATTTCAGTGCAAGTTTATCTCCCCATTTCATAACCATATGCTACAAGTCCACAATTAAGCTCATCCTCAGGCACTGAAGAAACAAGAACGGAGAGTAAATGAACAGTCTCTGAAGAAAATATTTGGCTATAATCTCTCCACTCATGCATTTTGCAGGTTCATCAACTGATCTTACCTTACAAATTCACACTTGCTGCCAACTCTGGTGTTAATTTTCATGAATACCACAATACCACATTTATGAGAAGCCCAGAAAAGAAGAAGGTAAAGCAATGGCTTACAAATAACCTGACAAAAGCTTTTGACACATTGTTTGTAACAATACTTAATGCTCATTTTTCCTACTTATTTTATTACGAATCTTATGGTAAGAATGCCGTTGATCCTGACATAGCCAGCTGAGTAACTGTTGTATAAAAAAGAGACATGCTTTTAAAAAGAGAGTTTATGACAAAGATCCAAGCTCTTCCATATTTCTCGGTTAAATAAACTCTGCTATATAGACATATTAAATGAAATCCCATAAACAGATTAAGCAAACTAAAAGAGAAGTTTCTTTAGTACCATTATTGATGAGCCTATTTAAAAAAGCCCAACACCTATGGCAATCAATGCACACATAAAGAGTATAGGGAAGGAACACTGTTTATTCTGCTTATTCATTCAATTTAGGTTGCCATCTAGCAGTTGCTCACATTAAATCAGAGGAACATTTTCTTTATCTATAAGTATGCAAAACAACAGCAAAATAATTATCACGTAAAACCAAAATTACCAAGATATTTTATCTTGCCAACATTAACTGTACTCTATTCTTTTCATTTAGTATTGCTAGTCAAAGAAGTTATTCAAATTCTGTCTTAGTTAAACACAATTCCCCCTGCCACTGACTTTAAATCACCTGAGAATCCTTTTTCTCTGAGGATTGCTTTTTAAATATGTTATACATGCATATCTCTCTCTCTCTCTCTCTCTCTCTCTCTCTAATTCTATATCTGTTTGTGTTATCTGTTTATTTTTCCACAGGTGTTAAAACATTTCAGGTTTAGTCCTGCTAATGTTCATAAAAAGTAGACTTTGGGGTCCTCCACCCAGGTAGTCATGCTCCTGCAAGTCATCATCAGAATCTTAGTCTGGAAGATTTCACACAGACCAGATAAAACTTTGACTTCTCACACATGCAAATAGTAGGTTGTTGAGTAAGAAAAGAAATCTGATTTTCATCTTACTTCATTTTTAATCTAATACAGAGGTTTTACTGTAATGGTAGTAGGAGACTTGAGGCCTAGGTTTTCATTCATAGTGTTCACTAATCTGGCTAATACGTGTTTTGGACCTGACTTTTAAATTTTTTTTTAAATTACAAAAGATAAAATATTTAATTTACATGACTAATAAAGAACATTTGTATGTTGCATACATAGCTCATTCATAAATGTTTTGCTTCATTTTATATCTTCAGTTCTATGCCTTTTCATTTTATCCTTCTCTTCTTACGGATTATACTGAATTTGATGTCCTTTTTCTTCAAGCCCCTGCCTATATAGCCATACATTTAGGTAGAAATAGTCTTTTTCTTTTCTGTTTTGCAACCTAGTAGTATGCAAATGATACTATCCATCATGGTAACATGTAAATTTCTAAGATATGCTTATAGACTAAAGCTAAAAATATGATCCACAAAATAATAAGAATCCCAAAAGTCAAAGACCTAGGAATATTTATTATAGATTTATTACAATCTCAAGCATTTTAAGAAAATAGAATGTATTCTGTTGGGCTTGATTGTTAATATTTTAATGCCTGGGGTTAACAATGTTGCTTTAACATCTGTTCTGAAATTTGTGTAGTACAATATTAAATCTAAAAAATATTGTTATTTCACATTTAGGATGGTGTCCTCATTGCATGAATAAATACCACTCATAGTGGTCCGTGTTCATTTTGAGATGTATGGGATAGTTTAAAATATAGAGAAAAGACAGAGAAGTACTTTCATGACATTCTCTAGATATTGACCCTTTTTTAACTACTTTAGAATAGAAATTGAAGGTGGGAAAGGTGACTCTAAAAAACTCAAGTAGGAGAAATCTGCTCACACAGAGCATGTAGAAGACGGCTAAGACATGCTGTGAAGGAAGTCCAAAAGATCTCATCCATGTCCCAGGAAAGAAGAGAAGTCATGAGCAAGCCGTTGGTGGAAGAGGCTCTTAGAAATTGATCCATTTCTTCTGGGCAGTGTATTAGTTAACACAGAAATAAGTGTTGTGGGTATAATTGAGGTCTGAATCAGGCAGGAAATATGACTTAAACCTCTACATAGAATAGACCCCTCAACCTTCCAAACCACATGTAGTCCATATGAGGATGGATCATTGCTGTAATTATAGCGGGATAAATTAAAGTTTTGGATTTTACTTATGGTAGCTCACAAAATAATTCTACATTTCACCATTTATTCATTTATGTATATCCTTTTAAAATTATATGTATATTACTCTGAAATTGAACAGTCTCTTATTCTCTTAAAAAAAAAAATGGGTAGACTAAGATTTTGTAAGTCAAGTTTTACCATATGAAAAAAGTTTGCAGCTGAGTTACAAACTGTTGAAGCTGTTGAAATGAAAGTTAAAAAATGCTAATCCAGCTCTAAGTGTAATCTGCCCTATTTAATATTAGTTTATTAGTGGGGAAAAGGACATACAGAGCTCAAAAATATTTGCCATTTTTAGACTCACTAGGAGACATTATGCATGTGTAAGACAGCTGGTGTATTGATTTCAAAAATTGCAGAAATTTGTTTTAGATGGATTTCATTAAATGTTCAGCTTGCAGCTAGAGGCAACCATTCTATAATCAATGATAGAGGAAAACAGCATAGAAAAATCTTTTTTCATCAACAATTCATGCAAGCATTACTTCAAATGAACATCAAGTTATTTCAGATTTTAGGTCCATATTCATCTGTGTCCAAATAGTTGTACCTCATGGGAGCTGTAGTTCAAATGATTCCTGTATACATTCTCTTCTAAGGACTAGTTTCCCAACCTGGGCCATGATTCTAATGATCATTATAACTCTAGCTGGATTGTTTCTGTATGAAAGACAAGTATTTTGTCTCTAAAACATAATACGTTTGAAAAAAGAAGCATAAAATAAATTAATTGGAAGGATTATGTCATTAATTGTGATTATACACAATATAAAAAAAATACTCAGAATATTTCTGATTTAAGTAAATATGATTTGGTTTGTTTCTTTCACAAGGTTACTAAACAGCTGATCCCTATAACTAGATGTTCACCTAAAGAGCCATAACCTGTCAGAAATACTTCACTTAAAGATGAACAACCAATTGTGAAAAAAAGAAATTATGTAGAAAAAGCTGATAAGGCTTTCCAAGTTTCTGTATTAAAGCATTAATTCAAGGAGTGCAGAGGTTAGCTTGGGAAGTTTTAATCAAATAGACTACTTACCTCTGGGGATTTAGTGGAGAAAAAGTAGAGGAAATTAATTTGGTTTAGAAATACACACTGTACATATTGCAAAACTTTGTCTATTATAAATTTACAAAGGTAACATAAACCTAAAATTTGGCATTACAGATTTGTGTATTTACACACTTAAGGCCAACACACAAATTCATACTGATGACTATTGATCTATTGATTTTGGTGGGGTCAACTGTGCAAGTGTTGTAATTGCTAGTTCTTCCACTGCTCACTGAAGAACCAGAAAGAAATTAAAAGGAAGTCAGTTTAAAGACTACGATATCATAGAATAGAAATATGAACAATCTCTTTACATTTTTTTTGTATCAAAAATGGATCACGTGCAATAATATCCCTCTGTAAGTTTTGATCCGTGATAATAGAATGACATGATAGCAAAATGAGTGCTTGTATTTGGAGAAAAAAATCCCAAGTAGTTCATTGCTTCAGCATAATAACATTTTTAGAGAGAAATCTAAAAGCAGTTTGTTGAAGCTGTCCCTGATTTCTTAAAGTAATATGTCTCTGAACAGTCTTTGAAATATAGCTTATTGATTTTACTGTGAAATTCTTGGTTGAAGAGAAGGGTAACAGAAACAAAATAGACAGTGTGTGCCAATTGCATATGTGTCGTCTTTTAGTAGATGACTAACTTCAGAAAATCAGTCAACACAGAAAGTAGATCAGATAACTTCTGAGTGCAGATTGGTTTTAGATTACCTTAAAATAGGCACAATTCCTGTAAGTATTCATTATAAATATTCATCTGCCCAGTGTGAGTTTATATGCAGAGGCGTGGGATTTTCTGTTCAACTAATATTGGGCATTAATGTTATCTGCAATATGTTGAGTTATTTATTCTCAAACGATCAGTAAGGCAGTACACTGGAAACCTCCTAACTCAGCTGTGAAAAACCAAATTTAAAGGAAATCCTAGTTCCTCACTAGTCAAAATTATAAAAGAAAATTATCAGCAACTGATAATAGTTTTATTTATGTTCCACAATAAGACCAACACAGTGCTTTGACCCTGGAATGGAAGCAGATGATATTATAGTAATCCTATGATCAAATGTTTGACTGATTTGCTTTTCAATTTACAGGTATATTTTTAATGAGTCTTGGAAAGATACCCTGGCAGAATACAACCACAGTGCCTGAGGCTGCAATTTTATGTCTGGCCTCTGAAATATGCCTGCTGAAGCCAAACAAGATGACTGAAATCTGTGTAGAAATGCCTGAGCTAGCATTAAACTAGCTGAATGAAGTTAATAACAGTAAACATGCAAGAGGCTGAAGCTCAGCATGAGCTATAAAACAGACCTGGGAAAAAGCATCAATATTTAGGAAATTAGTCTGCCATAAAATTGGAGTTATTAAAACTATCCTTTTGCTGGTGACTGATTTTCCATATTTTTGGCTGAAGTATAAGCACACAAACAAGAGTGTATTCTCTGTATTCTTGTACACCTATTTAGAATTGGGTGTATAGAGTTGGTTAAAGTTGTATCATTATTTTTTTTCTCTTTTGCTGATGGGTTACAAACATTGAGATATTTGTAAGATCTCAATGCTTAACATTATTGTTGTAATATAAAATTGTACAAGAAAGCTAACAATTACTGCTACTTCGTACTGTTGTGATATGGGATATGCTATGGATATGTGGCTTGTGGATATGGGCTTCTGCAGAGTGTCTGTCAGAGTTAAGATATTATATATCCCTATATGAGACAAGCTGAAAAAAGCAAAAGCGTATTCTTTCACATGTACTTTTTCCTTTTGAAGCAGGTGATCTGGTTCATTTTGTAATTTTTAAAAATTGTACATTTTATATTGATTGATTGCATGTTTTAAGGAGGACTTCAGCCTGGGGAGTCACTTCATAGAAAGTAAGCCAATAAACAGAAAATAACTGAAAACACAAACAGTTCGGTCCTTGGCATTACAAAATGTTCTTTTGTTATGTTTTTCAGACAGGATGAAACATTAATTGTCACCATACCTAAGAGAGAACGAGCAGGTTCTTTTACAGTACTGAGTGCAATGCAGCAACAGTGAAATCTCAGTTGTAAGAGATCTCACTGTACTGTCTTTTTATGCAACTTTAGCTGAAAAATAAACTAAGAGGATTGGGTTTGTGTATGAAATACAGAATATTATGGTATCACTGGAGTGAGGTTTAGTCAAGGTTTTTGCTGTTACAATTTAACTACTTTATATATCTAAACACATTCTGAAAAGAGGCTCATTTAGAATACAAAAACAATGGCCCACATTGGGCACCCCTGAGAAGAAGCCAGTGGGGCAAAACCACTATTGCTCCATCAGAAAGGCGTTGCTCTGAACAAAAGAATAAGGTTAACTGCTCCTACATGCAGAGGTTGAGGCCTTTGCGTTGTATTCTCTGTCCTCACAGTAACTTTGCTGTTACAAACACAGTTGTCGGCAGAAGCAAACGGCAGAAACGTATATGCCATTTTGCAAATGGCAAAAACAGTATCTTAAACTGTGAAATACTAGCAGGAGGCACGTAACTATGGGGGGAGTGAGGGGGTGGGAATGTCTAAAATTGAATTTTTGAACTGCCTGCTGCTTGCTACATGCAACTGGTACAGGCAGGTTGTAAATTTTTATGACATCCAGACTAAGCAAAAGTGGCATGCCTTGAATCCTCCAATTAATAAAGAGACATGAGACTGCACCAACAATTGCAAGGCTGATCATGTGTTGTGCTTCAGCACATAGACTGTTTAGATTGGGAAAATTGCAGGGCTTGGGGGCCTAGAAAGAAGAGGGGATGGAAAATAAAGGTTCCCAAAAAGAAGTGGTCTCAGAAAGAAGGGAGGTGCAAAGAAAAAGATGAAGGTCCCACCTGAAGGAAAGATGCTGGAAGTAGGGGACAATGCTGGACACCAGGGACATGCATGGTGGCAGGTGCCAGGAGACAGCCAGGCACTTTGGCCAGTGATGCCCAAAACTGGTAGCTGGAAAAAGTGCCATTGTGGGAAGCAACATGACTTTCTGCCTGACTTCCAGAGTAGGCCATTGAACCAACTCCCAGTCCTCAGAAACTGCAAGCACTCCTGAATTCCAGAATAATTTGTGTAGTGACCACGTGCAGCCTACTGCACTTTAATTATGTTATAGAGTAGACTGCCTTGGTGTAACTGCGTGGACTATCTCTCTGACATTGTAGACAATGATACTGAAGCATTTGCCTTTCCTATAAATGTAGTCAAATTTGATTGAAGAATGTATCTTTTTATGTCCTAGTATATTAGAGAACATAGTTTATCCCATCTGAGTCTGCAGTTTGAGGGTAAATGCAAAAGGAAGATAACTGACTATCATACCCACAGCAGAACGTTTCCTCTACATATCCCCGATAGGATTTAAATTCAGTTAATATACTTTTGTGTAAGCTTTGCCCTTCATTTCATGTTCTTTGTGGTATGAATTATTACTGACATTTAAGAACCCCATTTTATAGCTGTGATCAAAATGGAATGCAGGTAAATAAAAAGTGACATTATACATAACACAATATAGAAGGCTATAAAAAAATGCAAATTGTAGTAGCTCATCCATGCTCATATTTAAAGCCATTGAAAGTATTAGAACATCCCACGAAATGAGAACTAATGCCTGCTTGCCTGTGGTACGAAAGAATAGGAAAGAGAAAATAATTAAGTAATAAATCTTTGGTCTGATCCTGAATACGGGTCCCTGATCTTGAATGTGGTATCCTCCCTTAAGTCAGTATCAAGCCATGTATAATAGAAAATTCTGGAAAAAATAAACCAGATGAACATTTATGACAGGAAGGAATTTATGGTATGAAGTAAAAGTTATGTAAAACTTACTCTTTAAGTATTGTGTCAACCCAAATCCATATAAAATGGAAGATAACGTAGTTTTGATGAGTTTTCTTGGTCTTCAATATCTAACTAAGAATCAAAGCATAACACAAAATTCTAGAGGCTTACCTGGGACATTGCATGCAAAGCCTAATACTGTACTGAGAACTAATACAAGCCTGACTGGAAATCATTTTGATTTAAAACTGGATGAGGATTCCCATGAATGAAGACACTTTCCCAGTTCATCCCAGGTTTAACTCTTAATTCTGGTGCTTTCTGAGTTTGTGTTTGGGTTTTTTTGGTTTGGGGGGAGGGGAATGGTTTGAGGTTTTTTCCTAATCATTATCTAAGTTACTGTTTTCGTTCTTAAGAATCAATGGCGTGGTCTTCACAAAACTTATTTCTATCACATATCATAGAATATGGTGGGTTTTTTCCATTTTACAAATATTGGAATTTAAGAAGAAATGAGGAGCTGAGAACAACATTTTCACACAGCTACCCACGAGGTAAAGTGGAATAAGGATTTAGCAACCAGTCTTGAATACATGATTTTTTAAATATGTGTGAAGAGGTACTATCAACTAGACAATTTCCAAAGTCTAAATCAAAGCTAAAATTAAGTCTGTGAGAATTTTTCACCATACACATTTAATTTGTGCAGTATCAATTGCATTCACAAACACCTTTTATCATTAATGACAGTTGAAACGTCAAGCTTTTCCAAAGTGTGAAGTTTCTTGAAAGTGCTTTATTTTTCGGTGCTCAGTAACACTGACCAAAAGAAATAACTGAAAGTTGTACTAGAAAGTTAGCTTGTCACAGGCAATTTGACCAGTTTTTCTTGCAGGATTCTAAGAATCCTGACTGTCTTCTATTTCTTTCCCCCTCTTTTTCTTTCTTTCTTTCTTTCTTTCTTTCTTTCTTTCTTTCTTTCTTTCTTTCTTTCTTTCTTTCTTTCTTTCTTTCTCTCCTTGTTTCTCTTTCTCTCTTTTTTTGCACACACACATATATACAAAGCACAACCAGTTTCTCAGAGCAGCCCTGTTTTCACTTGCTGTTCACACTTTCTTTTTCTTTAAAAAATTCTTTTAATAACAATGTACCTTGTATGACATTTTTTCTATGGATGTATATATGCACTCATCATGCTATTTGGTCTTCCTCTTAAACCCAAGATTTTATCTGCATTGGTTATGAAACCAGACTAGTACATCTTTTTGTCCAATACTACCTGGGCTGAAATGTTTTACTGCGTAGGACATCCAACTGGTTCTCAAATCAAAGACTTACAGGTTTATGGGCATAAATTTCATGGTGAATTCTGAACAAAGAAGACTTTTTTTGTAAGTGGTTTATTGGAAAATTCAAAAAAGGAAAGTGCAAAAAAGGCTCTATGTACAAGTTTGTATTTGTACATAAACAGACAGGTATAGATAGCTCAATATGTACTTAAGAAAAAAGAAAGTACAAGCTTAAAGAAGCAGACTGAAGTTCACCTATACATTCTTCAAACATTGACAATTTATCAAAAGACACTATTGCAAGGGTTATCCTTCATGGCTCTTAATGTTGCTGTTCTCCCCTGTTACTGAAAGTGATTACATTGGGCAGAGGGCTATCATGAAAATCAAAGCACGAGCGCATTAGCAGGTAGTTGACTGACCGCTGCGCCATAGCTTGTTTCACAAGCTGGCATGCAGGTAAACTGAGATTTCCAACTGAAACATGTCATCATGCTGTATACTCTGCCAGCCTCAGTAAAGAGGCTTGGATGGGAGTGAGAATATTTCATATGATATCCACTTAGAAGAAGCTCTGCTGCCTCTAGAAGCAGCCTTCATTGCTTTCCCTAACCAGACCTCTGCATACATTGTCCTGATGAGTAAGTTGCCCAGGCAGATTGCAATATATCCATTATTAGGTGTTTTAAGAGCCTCTTAGACAAATATGTATTCCTCATCACATAACTGCAGCTGAGACTACCTTCAAGACTAGAAGGTCAGTTAAGGTTTCTTCTGCATTGACTTATTTTTCTGTGATTTTATGGTCATTTTTACCTGATTTTGTATTAATTCTCATGAACCCTAGTAAGAAAATGAAAAAAAGATTGCCTCCAGGGAAAACTGGCACATACAGAGATTAAGTGATTTGAAGGTCAACCTACTACTGAATCTGAGATGGAACTCAAGGAAATGTTCTGTACCCAGCCTACTAGACAACAGTTGACCTCAAAAATCCCAAATAAAGAAGGCAACAGATTTTTATGCCGTTTGTTCTGATTCTTCAGTCACTGCAGCATTGTACAGAGATGTGAAAGCATCACTTTCATTAGATTTAGACTTATTCCACTGGGAGCCATTTGACCTGCAGTCTTTTCTCTGTTTTTTCACATATATTTATTGATTCCATTGATTAAGGCATTTGTTTTATATGAAGTCATCATTTGTTCTTGTGGAACACTGTTTAGCAGCTGTTATAGTTCAGACAAGGGGTGGCAGGATAACAATTAAACTAATACAGATTAATATTTTAACACCTGGCCTGACAATAGCAATATCAATGAATCTCACTTTTAGAAAATTACTGAGGTATTTTTACATATTTTGACCCTGATGGCAGTGTGGATTGTTCTGCATTTTGAAAAATAGTCTTGAAACAATAAAAGAATTTTTACATAGATGGTGAGAGTTCTTTATACAGTTTTTTTCTTCCACCTTCAATTTTTCGATTAAAAAGACTGTTTCCTATCAAAGTTATGGCTCGGTTTTCCAGATAAATTATGTTAGATCACTGAAAATCAACACATTTCTTCATTAAAATGTTAATGTATCTAAGAAATTTTGAGTTTTGTTTGTATGTTAGTTTAAATTCTACTTCATGAATAAAGGCGGGATACAAATTTTCATTGAGATTAGAAAGTTTTGAGGCAAACAATTCCAGGGCATTTAGAGAACAACTGATAAAACACCTGCTAGAATTACAAAGTGTTCAGGCTACGGTCAAGATCAGATTCTTTTACTTGCAAACAAAATGTCTTTGCATCTATATGGTTGAATGTACTTAAGAAATTTTGTACATGAAGCCATGTTACTTAAAATACTATGTGCAGTAGCAAGTAAAACATCAGTTAAAACGTTTTGATTGTACTGTGCTGCAGCAAGACAGTACTCTGCTCAGAATTTTTTCTATCAATGTGCTGGCTGAAAGAACAGATTTTTTTTTGTCTGTGATCATTTAGGACTGTTAGAAGTTGCTGCTGTACCAAATAATTACATTGTTTAAGACGAAGAAAACCACTGACTGCTGCATACCATTCTACTCTTCGCAGTGGGAAAATACTGCAGTAAAATTGCAGCAAAAATACTTCATCCTCCCTTATGCTACTTCACTGAAGAGATTACAAAGCTTCAGTTTCTTCAACGACTTGTGTAATCTAAACCTCTCAGTTTTCATATCATCAAGAAAGATCGATAGGGAAATAAAGCATGTTGGACAACTTCCACTAGCTCCAAGCAGGTGCAGATTTGCTATATACCTGCCAGCTGACCCTCATTTTGAATGTCAAACTTTGTATTGAATTTGAGACAGAAGAACTGGCAGCAACCTGAATTTCATTTAGTTTACCTGCTTCTGGTTATCCTCTTACTTTCCACTGCTTTGTGATCTTTATTGCTGTTAAGGATGTCAAGAGGATGTAGAAAAAGAAGGGTCAGTTTTCAAATATTAATGGCTATTTGAAACAGATGGAAGATTCACATGGAGCTTGAAGAAAACTGCTCAAAACTTTGCTCTTGTTTAAGAGGTAGGAATGAAATCTTTTGACAGGATTTAGTATTTCTAGGAAATTTCTTAAAGGACCAAGTTCTACCAGTTTTATGTTTGTGCAGTAATGTTTGCTCTTTGTAGCTGTGCAGGCTTAGAATACCAGGAAATAAACAGTGTTTTGTGTGAGAATAAAAGGTATACATACCTCCCAAAGCCATAGAAAGACACTTCAGTGTGTCACATGTTAACTTTGAGTCTTCTTGCTTCCTGCAGCAGTTCTCCGTTGTAGTGGTGATATGGATAAGAGGCAGTTTCTCAGCTTCCACTCAACTTTGAACTCAGCAGGAATTATAAACCAGGAGTCACTGTCTCTCATATATTTGCTGCCACTCAGCACTGTACTCCATCTCCCCTCCCTGCTTTTCCCACTCTGGTCTTTGTTACAATCCTATTAGCTCTTTTATAACCTGCAGGTCTTAAGCAAATAATGTGTGTGTTGTAGACTCAAACCTGTGCAATTAGATTCCCCAGAAAACTCAGTAAGTGCCAGATTGTAAACTTGGGATAAATACAAATATGACTACATTTGCAAGGTTTTAGGCCTCAGGGAAATGTATCCATTTTGTTTCCACTATCAAGCTACCGAAGTTCCATGAAAAGAACAGATTTTATGCTATTTTTAAACAGAAAAATACCACTTCCAGCTCAGGAAGACCCAAGGCCACAGATTGTTGTAGGCTTATAGACAATACTAAGAGAACATCATCATATGTTGGCCACATACAGTCTTCCCCAGCTAAACATCACTGATGATTAGGACTTGGATACTGGGGTAGGAGGATGGGTATGGTCTTTCTTATTAACAAACTGCAATGAGGGAAAACACACATAGGTTCAAGAATTCGAAATTACAAAGATTTATAATTAATGTTATAGATATTTTCACAAATCTGCAAGAACAGCTAAAGTACGCAGTAGTTTTCCAAGGCTGTAAGAGGTCTGGCATAGTATTAATTACTGGGAAAGGTGTAGCACATTCCCCTCCTACTGCTTCCCGCAGAGAGCGTTTGCTTGATCTGCATGAGTTACCCAAAGATTTTTCTTGTTCTGTTAGTATTTCTTAGCTTCTGTTACTCTGGATGCCTTAGAAGTGCACTAGGGACGGTAGAAAAAAAGGCATATTTTAAACTTACGTTGGAAAAGAGGAAGGTGGAGAAAAAATTGTTATCCCAGTTGACCAGCCAAGGAAGGTAATTATATACTGATAAGGTCTTTTGGCCAGCAGAGGAAAAGAATGGTTTTCATATATTTATCTTCCTTTTGAGGTTGTTGGTTTGAGAACACTGAAAGACATTTTGAGAATTTGGATACTGATTAGTGTTCAGTCCGTACCTGCTTCTGAACACCTCTTACTTTCCAAAAAGTCCCAGTGGCCACATATTTGTCTTGATTTTTTATTTGGTGACTGGCCATTTACAAGTTGTTTGCTGACTGACAGAGGCAACGTCTCAGAAACTGTATGTGGCTAGTCCCGCAGAATAAGAATCTTATGGAGCAAATATAAAATTGTCGTTACTTAAGTAAAATCTCAATGGGGTAGCAGAAATGGAAATACTACACACCTGCCTGCTGAAGGCTGAGACAGGTATATTTTATATTTTGTTACACTACCTGTGAAGAGAATAATTTTCAGAATTTTCTTCTACCATCTACTACATCTAGTGAGCTATTAATCCTTTCTGACAAGTTAAAAATTTTAAAAGAAAAAAATATATAAATATAAAGGGCTAATTAAAAACTAGTTCAATAAAATAAAGGGGACAGTTCCATGACTGGGCACACCCTGGCCATAGTGTGCCAGAGACCCCATCTCTAAACAAAAAATATCCTGTGGAGTCTCCGACCATTTGGTTAATAGCAGGTAGCCACTTGGTGAACACAATACACCTCAACTAGATATCAAAATTCAATAAATAATATAAGGTATGAAGGTAGAGGGAGAGATATGTACCTATGAATGGCCCCCACAAAAATTACAGAGACAAAAACTCACTGAGCAAAACCTCCTTAAATTAGTCTGTAGATGCACAGGATAAGAAGTGCCTCAAACAATGCTCTTCCATGAAGCTATAAGTCTGGCTTCAGGAAGGTGCCTGCCTCCAGCTAGGGTTAATAGCACTGAACGTCTGTAGAACTTAGGCTGATATTCCTGTTCTTTCCCAAAGAAAGCTTGGGTCTTCTCTTACGCAGCTCACACAGAACATAAGTATACACAGTGCAGCCGCAGGATCCTCAGCGTAAAAAGAGATGACCTTGAAGACAGGTTTTGGTGTGCTTTGACTACAAACAAGAATATAATGTCCTACTACCAATATCACTTCTGCGCGTTCATGCAGGAAGAATGGCTATTGTTCCTCTGATTCTGCAGCCTTTGGGTTAGACAGATGTTATATGAAAATCTTCAATAGTTCAGCAACATTTTCTGTTACAACCAACTTGAAACAGATAAATTATTTCCCTTTTTCGATTTTAAGGGTTTTAATTCCAAGATAATGACAGGGTTTGTTTATTCAGTAGCTTCTTATACAGATACATAATTTGAATTACACAATAGAGTTCAGTATTACCTCCAAAGGAGGCACAACACATTCTTATGCAATATACTTCCGCAATGTAACTATTTTTTATTTCCCTGAGCACTAGACTGAAAGTACTGGTGTGTGATTTCTGATGGAAAACACTTGACTACAAACAAGGTGATGTGTTCTTGTGTGTGTGTGCGTGCACACGCAAGTAAAGTGAACATATCTGCCAGTATTGCAAGTCTTTACCATTAGCTTAGAAAACATTAAAAGCTAAAAGACTTCCAATACTGAACCTGTAACAATAAGCTTATAATGATTTTATATTTTTCATACTGCTGATTATTTATCCATGAAATAAAATTGTCTTCTTTCCCTTCCTTCCATTTTTTTTTTTAATTTCTTTTTCACTTTTTATTAATTGTAAGGGTTTTTCATGCACTTTTTTTTTTTTTTAAAGACAAAGTCAAGGAGGACATTGTTGATTTCCAGTCCCTGCTACTCCTGTTAGCTTAAAGCTCATTCACACTATTCAATTCAGGCAGCAGTGACCTCTGAGATATATTGCAGCTTACTGGAAACAGGTGTTCATTTGCCCACCTGGAACTCCCAAAATACTGATAATTGCAAACTTTTAGCTGGTAGTTCTCATCCAGCAACTGAGTTTGAGTAAAGAGAGCTTAAGAATCTGGGACCAGTGAATAGTGGTAAAAGTCCTGGGCATGCTCTCCTTGATAAAACAGCAACAACCTGCAATGGGAGCTCTGGTAGTTGTATATCAAGGTGAGTGTCAGTTTTTATAAGGTAATAAAAGGTAAGTAAAGTAAGATACTGTGCACATCGCAATATCTGGATGAAGATATCCTCAGCAGAATCTGCACTTTCTGCTATGCTATGGTCCGGATTCCCTAGATCAGAAATAAAAAGGCTGCTGTTTAAGTACTTAAAAAGGAAAAAAGCATGGCCAGAATATTTCATGTGTTATTGAATAAATACAGATATTTAATAAAAGCAGTTTCCACACTTTCAGCTTTTCCTCTGTCAGAATGCCTAATTGTGTTGTGAAAATATTCAATGGCAAAATTGAACAGCTAATGCAGCTACGCAAAATATATGTCAAGGTTTGATCACCAGAGGAAACAGAGGTGCTGTATCAAGTCTGTTACACTATGACAAATCATAGTTTAATTTCCATATATGTTGACCATCTGAATAATCAACCTAGGTTACTGAAAATGAGCTTCTCAAGTCATGGCCTCTCCCTCAGTCTTAAGTAATGCTGGATAAGATATGCAATATAACTTGAGATTAACATAACCAAAATAAGTTCTAAGGTTATCAATAAGATATTATTGAAATGTGTTGTATAGAATGATCTGTTTAAAAGTCTTGTTTATTTGCTTGAGAAATGTCATCTTTTGCAAAGAATCTTTCAGCTTTATTAAAATTAAAGTATTTTGTAAAAAAAAGATGATGTCATGCAAAATAGTTGTATATCTTTATACACAAATACCAAGCAAGGGAGTATAAAAGATTTCTAATTTAATTTTCTAATATAAAAATGAAATCCATTTTAAACAACTTTAGTAAAATAATTCATTATAAATAAATACAATAGTCCAAATTAAGGAGATAGTATTCCTTATGTAGTACAACAGCTTCATGCAGTAAAACATTAGTTTTTCACATTATTGATCTCTATTGTAATAAGATTAAGATTTTATCTGTTCTGGCTTTCACAAAACACTGCATAAGGTTTTTCTGTAGTGGACAGATAGGTATCCATCAGTTGTTTATATTAGATGTTAACAAGGGTTTTTTGAGTAAGATGGGATGTCTTTTCACTTCTAAATTCTGAACATATGAGAACCTCTTAGTCAAAAGCACAGAGGGTAATTTGAAAATGTACCTAAATTTTAGCTGTTACTTGTTACCATGCCCACTAATCTTGGCAGTAAAAACATGGGAGAAAGCAGAACAATCTAAAATATCTTTGTGTCTTTGAAGCCAATGTCCTGTATATTTTACTTCGTTCTGTGATGTAAAATACAATGTTATGTGGCACCAAGAAAGTAGAAGTACAGAAAAAAACAGAAAGAAAAAAAGCAATGCTTTATCACCATTTCCCTTCATGTTCTTCTTTGTGCCTTATGAGATGAAATGTTTTCAGCAGCTGTCAGCACTGTGTAAACACAAGGGTCACTAATTTACAAGGTTTTAAGCCAAGGGAAAGCACATGAAAACAAATATGATGATAAAGAAGGAACCTGCTTTTCTCTATCAATTTTGCCTTCATGAACAAGCAACAAGAGTTGCCAGAGGAAAGAGCAGGAGTGTCACAAGCATGTCTATAAAAAGACTTTTTTGCCTTTTCTTAAAAAATGGAAAAACAATCTTTCTCCTCGTTTCTTTGCTGCTCACCTACATTTTGTCAATGCAGCCACTTAGAAAGACCAGCCCACCAATTTAAAACACAGCAGACATGATTATCTATGCCACAGTGTTGAAAGCGTTGGTGGGCATTGATCACTGTGTTGAACTTTGTTAGTCACTTGTGTACTTGGTCTACCCTGGAATGGCTTCTGCAAAAGGATTTCTAAGCACATGTGTTTTTTCAGTCTCAGTCTGGCTCCCTTGTTATACTTAGCAGGCTCTAGCTCTTCTTTCACCAATATAAATATTCAAAATATTTCATACCTACGAAGAACTGTTTTAAAGTTGGGTTTTTTTCTGAGTTTAACTTCCCGAATCTGTTCTTAATCCCTTACTAAACGTTGTTGGCAAGTATTAGCCAGTAAGATTAACTGTAATGTGTAGGCTTTTTTTAGTATCTGCAAATAGCTGTGAGTAATCCTCATTTAGGCACGGATCTAATTCACATGGGCTTTTGGAACTGAAGAATAGCATTAGAATGAAAATGAGAATATCTGAGAATTTATTTACATAAAAAATAATTGAAAATTAAGATCATTATGTAACCTTACTTTTACGCGTATTTTGAATTTTCACTTGAAGGAATGTGGTCAATAATATTTCACAGAAGTAACTAAACTAAGGTAGTCAGACAATATATCTGTGCATTTAAGCTTGTATCATTTAATATGTATATATTACAAACATGTAGAAGGAAGCTATTTCCTATTTTTTAGCTTAAGTAATAAACATAGACAGGATTTTTATCTCAGTGACACAAAAGTACAACTTTTTAAATTGCCTCAGTGGTATCAGCAATAATTATTATTATTTTGCATTCTCTGCTAGCTGGAATAGACTAAAAGTATTTAATCATGAATAACAAATCACAATAAACAAAGTAATTAAGAGCATAAAAGGTTATAGCTTATAGTTAAATTGGCCTATTCCTTCTTTAGGAGTTTGATAATCTGGAATCATATCACTACCACTCTTTATTGCCTGTTCATACAGTATTAATTACTGATAGCCTGTGGATCTGAAACATATTGGAGTCATAAAAAAAAAAAATCCAAAATTATCTATTAACTATTTCTCTACTGTGTTTGGTTGTGGCCCAAGGAAAGCCAAAAATGAATACATTTTCAATGTTTCCATTATTTGGGATCTAAATTTTTCAAGAATAAACTGAAAGTTTTTTAAGTACCTGGGCTAACGATCTCTACTTTGCTCTCAAATTTAAATGAGACTTACATCTAATCAACATTCAAAATCTTGATTCTTTCTGTTACAGAAAGAATTTGTAACAACATCATCATTCAATTTCTTTTCCCGAGGATACCAAACACCTTTTACCAAAGACAAAACTCATGTAATACTGCATGGGAATTTGAGACTGAAATGAATGCCAGACAGCAGAGCAGTGTCACTGTCGAGGCTACACTTTGAGTAGTCATTTACTGTTGTGCAAAGTAGATACAGATTGCTACCAAACCAGATTTTGCCACCGATGTTTCTGTGAACTAAGTACACAAGGTAAAAGTGACTGTATCAGGCGATAGGGAATGTTGCTAAGTGACCAGCCAGAACATTTGCTTAAGCATTGTACAGAGCTACGGAAGTCGGACTGTGCACGCAGTTCAGTTGTTCGGGTTTTACTGTCCACAGCTTGTTTACTTGATAGCGAAGGGTTCAAGCCAAACCTTGGAATTCCTCAGAGATATATTGATTCGGCAAGATTCAGCCCACCACTTGGAGCAAATCTGTACATGAGTTAATTAGAACTAAGGGTTTAAAAAGGGATCACTTGCAGGTTGTTTGATACTGTATAAGCAAGATTGTGGGCGTATATACTTTAAAATCACTGAGTCCTAGTTAATTGAATTATCTAGCTGTGCTAGATTAGGAAATATAAATAAATATGTTTTTATCTAGAATTTAACATTTTGAGACAGTGACATATTTAGTAAGCAAATAATAAAAAAGGTTCCCCCACTCCGGATTGGTTTGGTTTTTTTTTTTTCCTTGATTGAGATGAAGTCCTAAGCTTTTAGGCACAAAATGAAAAAAGGAAAATGTTCTATCATCAGCTCTGTATTCTAAAATAGCTAACCCTGCTACACAGAATAATCAAATCCACTGGATGCTTTTGAAAATTCAATATTCTGTCTTTCACATAAATCTAAACAATGAAAATGAGACTGAATACTGTTTGTAGATACTGATTTATATTAATAAAAGATGTGATCAAACATTTAAATAACAGCAGTGAGGGAGAAAAGCAGCGAATTCTCTGTTTCTGAATGACTGTTCACAATACTTGTGGATCCAATTGTAGATTTGTATCACATCTTTGTGCAGTATAAGAAACCATTTTCCAAGAACTAATAGAAATCCAGATCAAGATACTAATCAGAGGAAAATATAATCTATATGGATAGGATCAAGTTCACAAGTATTAAAAATTATCTTCAGTAAAAAACTCGATTATTTTAAAATATTGAATAGAATAGCTTTTTGTACAGCTTATCAATGCTGGTAGCACTATTTTTGCAGGAGTACTGTTAACAGAAACCTATTTCACTTTTATCCACTAGGTGGTAATTTTAGGTCTATGTAGTAAATAGATTTAACACAACCAACATATTTTTCAACCAAATTTTTTTTTTCCAAGTCATATTGCATAAACTGGATATTTTTGTCAATAAAAGCCTAAGATTAATATACTCTTTTAAAATATTAAAATATTTGTTAATAAAACAGAAGAATAATCACATTCAAATTAGAGTTCAATTTTCGGTCTTAAAAATTCAACTGTTCCCATGGTATTTTTGATACTTCTAATATGCAGAAATCACAGTTTAAATTACAATTACTTGTTTAAATTACAGTTACTGTATGCTTATATGTTAATGCCAGCTCCTTGTACCTGAGCTGCTTTGTATATAACAACAAATATTTTGATCTAATATTAGTCATTTCTATTCTGCTACTACCAGTTTTCAAAGAAATAGACAAGAAAACAAGTTATATGTTTGAATAAGCAAACGAATTTAAGATCTAGTCACCTTCAAGCATTTTGTTAATTTGGTGGGATATTTTTCTTTTGAGTTCAGACCAATACACTTACCTTGTGCCAGAACAGGACTGCTAACCTGAGTGTGACTCCTAGACACAGTGAATATTGATGATATTCTGATATGTAGAAAAAGCTGAGTATGGCCTTTAGAAGTTGCGGCAAAAACTTTGAAATGATAGCTCTGGAGTTCCAGCCCCACATCTCTTACTCAGTCACTTGTAAGCTTGAGCATGCTGTTTTACAGAGAGGATATGGTCCCAGCTAAGTCTCTAATAGCACGGTATATCTTACCGACCTGAAAATTCCTGTAGTATAACAAATCCTTATAAATGAGATCGGGATGATATAAGTTTCCTGCAGAGAAGAACATAGCCAGAGACATTCTGGAATAAAGATTCATTGGTTCCTTTGACCCTGAGGGATTTTAACAGATGCCACATTTAAGGTTTTCTCCTCTCTAATACACTCTGTACTACACTGAGGCCTTGCTGCATGAGAATTAACCTTTTCTAAAGGTATTTTACACAGAAATTTTTTTGCCATCCTCTGATTATTTGTGATAATAACCAAACAGTAGATGCCAGTGATCTGCCCTGATCCAAATACAAACCTATCAAAAGAGTGTTATGAGCTTTTGTGGATGTTTAAAAAGTGTAATATTTGTGTAAAAGGTAGAGTCAAAATACTGTTCACAGTCTCCACCACTAATAACCGGTGATATAGGATCTGCCACTACATATCATGTACCATGATAATTTAAAAAAATAGCCTGGTTTTTAAAAAAACCAAGTAGCTTTCCATGACAGAAAGTATGGCAAATCAGCAAAGCCATTTTAGGCGTAGTTTTTTCATTTTCATTTTATTTTCACCATATATATTTATGCAGCACCATTGGTTTGACTTCACTGATGTGGAGAGTAAGGAGAAGGATCAGAAGGCAGCAGCGTAAGTGGCTGGGAAAGAAAGAGGCACCCACAGGCCACCCACAAGGACTCACAAGTTCCAAGCACAGGAGGTAGCAGTAACAGGGTTCCGTTTAATATTTTGGATGACTTAACCGGACCAAGGATTTCAACAGTTATTACTAAATCCGTATCTATCATCTAATTAAATTCCATTAAACTATTTCAGTAAGCAATGATCAAATCCTGTTTCTTAAGCTTATCCTCCTTGTGTTCTGTCATTTACACGAGTGTCCTAGCAAGTCAGTTCCTAAACATCAATCCTAACCCTTCCAAGGCCAGTCCTGATCCAATTTTCCCTTTTCACAGCAGAATACATTCAGCAGCTCAAATTCTCCAGTTCATAACCCATCAGTTTGTTTTGCTTATTTCCAAAAAGGCTTCAAAGTCTGAACCATGCTGTGGATTTCTCTGCTCTCTAGGCCAAAATAACCACCTTACTTTCCACCTTATCTTTCTTTGACCATATATTACTCTAAGGAAAAGAAAATAATCACTTTTTCTTGCCTAGCTAGAAAGTGTAACATTTCAGTACTTAAAGCAAAATTTTCTGTTATGTGACACCTCAGTAAAACTCTATGATCTGAAAAAATATTGAATGATTTTAAGGGGCACAGACCAAAAATGGTCAGCAACATTCACTGTATATTCCTCTTCTTTGTGAAGTAATTTTCCTAAAATCATTGGCTACATTTTAAAATCTCGCCTTAGATTCCTGCCATTAAAAATGGTGCCTACCTAAGAGATGAGTACCTGTAAGTTCAGGCATGCTCATATAGGTATATATTTGATGTGTCTGTCCACTTGAATTAAAGAATATCAAGAATATCACTGCATATCAAGATGAATTAAAAATTTGTTCTTCACTATAAAAGAATGGCTAACCACTGTTACTGTGTTTTCTTAAAAAGTCTGGTGGCATTTCCTTCTACTAGCCTCTTTTTGCTTTGATCATAAAGTTTGTTCCTACCACTGCGCCGTAGTCAAAAGTATTTGCATACATCTCCTAAGGAGATATGTCCTTATGATTGACAATTGGATGGCTGAGAGCTGAAGAATGAACGCTTCTGTCACTTGGGCGAGGTTATAGACCTTATAGTTAAGAACCAATCTTTTATTTTGCAGCTTTGTATTCAATGTGCTTATATAACAACATGTATTCATCTGAAAGCTCTTCAGTTCTCTCAGTTTTTATCCGTGCATCTTTATATAACTGCAGATGAATAGCAGCTAATCAGAAATATCTGTGTCTGGTTAGGTTTACATCTAATGCCATGTTCTTTTGCACATTTTAAGAAAAGTTGAAACTTGTTGCAACAAATAGCTCGATTTAAAAAAAAAAAAATACATTTAAGGAACGATAAATGGAAGAATTAAAGTATATATGTTCAAGGACGAGATCCAGAAACTTTTGTCATCCATATCTGCATGCTCCTATCTTTCTTTCCAGGCAAATATTGAGCATTCTGAGATGATTTATAAATCACAGCCAATATTATTTACTAACTTCTTTAGTGGGAGACTGAAGAGTGTGGAAAACTATCTTAGAGAAAATCCTATAACAGTCTTCATTTTCTGTCTTCAGTAAGAAGTGTATGCTATTGTGTCATACTCTGCCCTTACTTGCACTGAGAGGTTCCTTAGAACAGAATAGAATCGTAGGGTAGAATAGTTTGGGTTGGAAGGGACCTTTAGAGGTCATCTAGTCAAACCTCCCCTGCAATGAGCACAGACATCTTCAACTAGATCAGACTACTCAGAGCCCTGTTCAACCTGACCTTCAATGTTGCCAGGGATGGCGCATCTACCACCTCTCTGGGCAACCTGGGCCAGTGTTTCACCACCTTCATTGTAAAAAATTTCTTCCTTATATCTAGCCTAAATCTTCCCATTTTTAGTTTAAAACCATTACCTCTAGTCTTTTTGCAACAGGCCTGCTGAAAAGTTTGTCTCCGTCTTTCCTGTAGGTCCCTTTAAGTACTGAAAGACCGCAGCAAGGTCTCCCCGGAGCCTGCTCTTCTCCAAGCTGAATAACCCCAACTGTCTCAGCCTGTCCTCATAGGAGAGGTGTTCCAACTCTCTGATCATTTTTGTGGCTCTCCTCTGGACCTGCTCCAACAGGGCCATATCTTTCCTGTGCTGAGGGCTCCGGAGCCAGACACTGTACTGCAGGTGGGGTCTCACCAGAGCAGAGTAGAGCAGCAGAATCACCTCCCTCGACCTGCTGGCCATGCTTCTTTTGATGCAGCCCAAGATACAGTCGGATTTCTGGGCTCCGAGCACACATTGCCAGCTCATGTCCAGCTTTTCATCCACCAGTACCCCCAAGTCCTTCTCCTCAGGGCTGCTCTCAGTCCCTTCATCCCTCAGCCTGTATTGATACTGGATGTTGCCCCAGCCAAGGTGCAGGACCTTGCACCTGGCCTTGTTGAACCTCATGAGGTTCACACAGGCCCACTTCTCGAGCCTGTCCAGGTCCCTCTGGATGGCATCCCTTCCGTCAAACATGTCAGCTGCACCACTCAGCTTGATGTCATCTACAAACGTGCTGAGAGTGCACTCAATCCCACTGTCTATGTCATTGATGAAGATATTAAACAGTACTCATCCCAATACGGACCCCTGAGGGACAACACTTGTCACCGATCTCCATCTGGACATTGAGCCGTTGACCACTACCCTCTGGATGTGACCATCTAACCCATTCCTCATCTGCTAAACAGTCCATCCATCAAGTCTATATATCTCTATTTTAGAGAATTTACTCCTCAGACGTTTCTGAAATCAATAGTTCTAAACACACTGTAGGTTAAAAGTCCGTTTAATTAAAAAAGGATTTGGTCCTAAGTATCTACTCTTTCAAGATATTGAAGTTATTTGGTAAACATTTTAAACTAGAAAAATTGCTTGAGAAATAACAAAGCTAGAAAATCAAGTCAACTTTTTCAAGTGTCCCTTGAACAGCTCTGCCCCGCAAAAAAAGTCCTGGGAGTACAACGAGAAATTACACACAAAAAGAGCATCTCAGGCACTCTTATTTATGATCACTGTAATTTAAGGAGTAGGATGCTCTGATGGAGAGAGCCTCCTGGTTGAGCCACCCCCATGCCTGCTACCGGCTCTAGCCTGTAGAACTCTCTAGTCCCTGGTCACAAATGTGGGATTTGGGCTTAGGTACTGGGTGTCTGTGATGAGGTTTTGGTAGCAGGGGTTTGCAAGGGTGGCCTCTATGAGAAGACATCAGGGGCTGCCCCATGCCAGACACAGTCAGTTCCACCTGGCTCCAATGGACCCATCACAGGACACAGCTGAGTGTGCGGTCCCTCTGTTAAAACATATTTAAGAAATGGCAAAAATGCTGGAGAGGCAGAGAAGTGAGGGAAAAAAAGTGAGAAACTAGTATGAACACCCAGGTGAGAGAAAAATGAGTGGGAGGGGGTACTCAAGGCACTGGGAGAAGAGATTACCCTGCAGCCCATGGGGAGGACCACTCTGGAGCAGATATCCACAGTGTGGCCCATGGATAACACCCTGTTGGAGCAGCTGGATATTTCCTGAAGGAACTTCAGTCCATGGAGAGCCCTCGCTGGAGCAGATTTTTTCCTGAAGGGCCTTGGAGAAGACCCACACTGGAACAGGGGAAAAGCGTGAGGAGGAAGGAGCAGCAGAGAGGAATTGTTATGTACTAACCATAAGCTCCACTCCTCCTCTGCTCTGCACTGCTCAGAGGGTGTTGGGTAGAGGAATTGGGAATGAAGGAGTGAAATGGAGCCTGGAAAAAAGAGCAGAGCGGGGGAAGGGGGAAGGCTTTGTTGCAATTTCTGGTCTTGTTTCTCACCATCCAAATCTATTTTAACTAGCAATCAAGCAATATTCTCCAAATCAAAGCTTGTTTTGCCTGTGATGGTAAATGGTAAGTGATCTCCCTGTCTTTATTTCATCATCAAACATTTTCATCTTATTTTTCCCCCTCTTCTGTTGAGGAGGGCTACAAAGTGAGCAGCTGGGTAGGTGTCTGTGTTAACCCACCAAAGATTACCATTCACTTGACACAATTAAAACCATCATTTGACAGTATTGCCTTGTCATTCTGCTTTTAGGGCCTCCTAAAAATGCTGGCACAACTTAAAGCATGTAAATAAATTCATTTGCAGTGGATTGCAGTATTTATACACTGTAAACCACAGAGCTTTTACAGCACTTTTTTCAAAATAGGCTTTAACCAAAAAATCAGATCACAGTCAGAAAGCCAAACAACCTGTTCAGGCCAGATTTCTGTTTTTAGCTTCAATCTGCTCATGAAAGAAGATTTCAGGTGAATATAAAGAATTTAAAAATTATCAAAGTTTATTTTAAGAGGCAGTTGAAAAGGGCTTCAGGATAAATTCAGAATTACAGCCTAAGCAGAGGTTTGAAATTGGCACTTTTAAGACTGAATCCTGTCTGAAACAAAGCCTGCTTATATGGAGACATTGCAGAATAATATCTATGGGTCTGTATATATTTGATCTATCAGATATTTAGATACTTTGACGTTTTCCTTCTCATATTTGAATTTATACTTTTATTTCATATTTTTAAAATGTATGCTTATGAAAAAACGACACTACGCAGCAATGTAGTATACATCACTAACAAGATCAAACAGCATAAAAGAAGAAATATAAGGAAATGATTTAGTGTGGATCATATTTGAGGTACAGCAGCCTTCCTTAGATAAAAAGCCTGTATAGTTATCTGAGTTCTAAAGATTGACAGTACTATTTCAGTAAAGTTTATTGTTCATACTAGACCATTACAAAATGTAGTAAGAGATAGAACAAATTTGATTTTGAAGCTGACTTTTTGTGCTTAAAGCATGTGATGAGGGACAATGTTCTGACAGCTCAAGATTACTCAAGCTTAATGACTGATCTAAATTGGAGCTTGGAGATAAAAGAAATTCTTTAGTGATGCCTCAGTTGTCATTGATTGCTATGAGCAATTTTAAAGCTATTCAAGATGAGAATTGCCAGCTTGGTTCTGAAGGAGGAGAAAGTGATACATAAGATTGGAAGATGGTGCAAATGCTACTGCATTTAAAAAAAAAAAAAAGGAAAAAAAGAAAAGGTTTATATTACTTGTATATGTAGGTGATAATCTTAACTACATATAGAGTTATACATCATCAGGGAAAGACATAGTGAATCTACGGGGTACAATGTAAGCAGTAGCTGTGACAGGAAAGACAAAAATGAAAGGCTGGGCATATTATAAATATCATCATCAGCAAGATGACTGAAACCAAAATGTTCTAGGCTAAAGACGATAAGGAAGTTAATGCAGAGTAGAAGTTACTTTATTGAGTGTTGATCTCAGAAAGTATTTCTCTCTGACAAAATTATTCCTATTCTTGCACATAGCATAACATGTTTTCCATCTAAACTACTATGATTAGAACGGCAAGTATTTAAGGAGTAATAGTGATAGGGCAAGATAAAATCATACACAACCATGGCTGCCTAGGTGTGGAGAGGAGCTCTTATACCACCAGTTTTCCTAGTAAAGTGTCAGATCATAATAGAATCATAGAATCATAGAATGGTTAGAGTTGGAAGGGACCTTGAAGATCGTCTACTTCAAACCCCCCTGCCATGGGCAAGGACAATTCCTGCTAGACCAGGTTTCTCAAAGCCCCATCCAACATGACCTCAAACACTTCCAGGGATGGGGCATCCACAGCTTCTCTGGACAACCTGTTCCAGTGTCTCACCACCCTCACAGTANCAACCTGTTCCGGTGTCTCACCACCCTCACAGTAAAGAATTTCTTCCCAATATCTAATCTAAATCACCCTTCTTCCAGTTTAAAGCCACTACCCCTCATCCTATCACTACCTGCCCTTGTAAAAAGTCCCTCTCCAGCTTTCTTATAGGCCTCCTTGAAGTAATAGAAAGCTGCTATAAGGTGTCCCCATAGCCTTCTCTTCTCCAGACTGAGCAACGCCAACTCTCTCAGCCTGTCTTCATAGGAGTGGTGCTCCAGCTCTGTGATCACCTTCGTAGCCCTCCCCTGGACTCACTCCAACAGGTCCATGTTCTTCTTATGTTGGGAGCCCCAGACCTAGATGCAGTACTCCAGGTGGGTTCTCACAAG
>VYXH01004494.1:107979-215230 GCA_013397275.1 Burhinus bistriatus | reverse complement strand
TATGTTGGAGACCCCAGAGCTGGGTGTTGGGACTGAGGGAGATTTTTCAGCCTGGTATGTCTCTTTTGCCCTTTAGTTGTAGACGTTTTTTCAATGGAATAGAGATGTATAACCTTCATTAGAGTTGCCCACATCTGCCTTTTCTCAAGAAAATCTAGCGCACGCGGGCTGGTGTGCTGGAGCACGATGATAAATCCAGTTGAGCACTGCCTGGGTGCATGCATGAGGGACAGAACATGCAGGCAAAATGCCACAAGGCAGCCACCAGTGCCCACCCTCCTGCACCGCCTTATCGGCCCCTCCAGGACCGGTGGTGCTGCCAGCGCCACGCTGCACCGGGCATAGCCCGGGGGCTTGTCAGCTCCCACAGCAGTGTTCTGCCATCACGCAGGAGACAAAATGGGAGCAAGCAAACCAGCGTGGGGAGAGGACATCCCACTGGACCTGTTTGCTGGGGGGACAGGGACTGGGGTGTCATCCCCCAGCTGGGGATGGGGAGTGAGGCCAGGGACACCACCAGGGAACCATCCCCATCCCACCATGCTGCTGGGTGCAGGGAATGGAAACCTTCATCCCTGCTCCCGGGAAGCGGTACCCCAGCAGGAACCCCAAGAGTGGGAAGAGCCCAGCCCTCCCCTGCGTTTCTGACCTGTAGGGTCTAACCTGCTCGGCTCACTTCTACCCCCAGACACCTTGCTTGCAGGAGGAGACCTACTTGTTCAAATAATTCCATCATTTCTGCCTGAACAATGCGTTCATACAAAAGTCTACGAATATCTGTCATGAAACCTATGAAAAGTCTTATAAGAGTCTGGTTTTTTGTGACCCTGGACACCTGACCAAAACACCACACTCGGTGCCTGCCCAGACTCCCTGCAGGGAGGAAAGCACTTTGGGACTTGGTATGAATCACCTTCTCACCTTCTCAGTGTTGGCCCTGACACCAGAAACAAAATGCCCCTTCCTTTGAGTAATGTGTGTGAGAAGGGGCATTTATGGGTCACAGAGAGCTTTTAATACCTTCCAGTGGGTCAGGGGCAGAGAGTAGGATGCCCACAAATGTGGATGAAGCAGGCAGAGGACACAGTGCAAACAGGGTGTCAGATATACTGGGATATATAGCTTTGCCCTCTTTTTTCCCTTTAAAAAATAAGCATGTCCTTTCAGCTAACCATTGCTTTTACTGCGTCACGCTCAGTTCAGATGGGGCAGACGGTGCTTCCCATGCCAAGAACAAATTCTACCCAAGAGAGTCCTGCTCTGCACACACTTAAACACCCAAAACACTCTTGTGCGCACTCAGCATCGATTGATACTCACATCCAGAAAATTACTAATATTTACCACTATTAGCAGGACTGGCCCCCCATAATTGCAGAATGGGCGGCACAGGGTGAAAAAGAAGTGCATAAACAAAGTCTGGACAGGTCTTGATAGCAAAATGTTTATCTAAAACCTACTCCCACCCAGCTGGCTGCTTGGCCAGTATGAGTCAGCTAATTTCTTGTAGGCTTTATGCCAGGAATGAGCCAGGGTAGATTAAAGTCTTCACTTTGTTTATCCTCCCTAAAAGAATATTAATCCTTCGAGTTCCCCTTGTCAGCAAGAAGACACGCACGTTTCACAGTAAAACACCGACTAGTTCCTCAATGCAAACTTCCCAGCGTGTGACCACAGAGGTAGCAGGGCTGTATCTACCCAGTACTCCATAAGTATGATTTCCAGAGGCAAATCCCCCCCACCCCCGGAAATATACACAGCAAAGGGAGGTGGTGTCTTCTGGGAGCAAAACGCCCACCCTGCTCAAGCTTACACCCCCAGTCCTCCTGAGGACCCCAGGTCCCCGTACCACCAACCCCTCCAGCCTCTCAGGGACACACAGACGCAGCGGAGACTTCACAGGATGAGCTTTATTTGGCTGTTACAAGCTGTCAGCTCCACAGCAGCATGTCAGCCGGTGTACGACATGCAGCTGGGGAATGCTGCCGGGGCTTTCCTGCTGGCCCTTTAGTGGTACTTGCGGGCCAGGGCGTGGGCCACCACACGGACCAGCTTTTGCCAGGCAGCCTGGCAGTCAGGAGAGAAATCCTTGGCGAAGTGGGCGGCCAGGACGATGATCAGGATATCACCCAGGAGCTGGGGGGACAAGAGCACCCTCAGATTAGCAATGCCCAGGAGCCTTCAGATCCCCACGCAAGTGTTTGCATTAGACCCAGGGAAACCTCCAGGCATTTTGTAGGCTTAAAAATCTTCCTGGAGTCCCTTTTAAGATGAACCTTAAACTTGTTCTCTGCTCTTACTCTAAAGATTGAGGTTCTGCTACTGCTATGGGAAGAGTAACAAAAAATTCTCCAGAAATTTTGTGGATTAAATTTTTCTTTCTGGCTTTACTTGGGAGTTTCTCCCGAGCAGAAGACACAGCTGAGCATCTGCTGCGTGGCAGGGAGCCACCACTCTGCCCTGCAAAGCGCCCTGGCTCACGCTGGTGCAGGGGGGATCTCTGCCAGCGCCGGTGACAAATGTCAGGTTTACTTCCCCACTGGGAAACTCTCAGCTACAGAGACGCGGGAGCCAAAGTTTTCTTTCCCTCTAGGTCCCGTTCTTCTTTCGCTTTTGGCATCTAGCCGCCATCTCCTGCTCCTCACTCATCTCTCCTCCGTGCCAAGCTGCACTCTCGCTCCTTTGCTTTCCCCTTGGCTCAAACCTCTTCCTGCTCAACAACAGCTTTCACTTTACTGTCCCCCTCCCTTTCCGCAATGAAACCACCTCCTCACCTCCTTCCCGTCTCCCATGCATCCTTGCTTGCACCCTCCAGACAGCCTCTCCGTAACCATCACCTCTCAGCCCCTTTGGTGCTTTCTCGCCAAGCTGCAGGTTGATCACTTCCCTCTCTGTCCCTCTCCTGCATCTGCCCCTCACCCCAACCACCAGCCCCTCTTCCTCCTGCACCGGCATGTCTTGGGTAAATCCCTTGCATGGGGTGACTCGGGTTTGGGGGAGAAACTGCCCACAGAGATGTGATGGCAAGGACAGGTGCCCCGGTGAGGAGCACGGCTCACCCTGAAGTTCTCGGGGTCCACGTGCAGCTTGTCGCAGTGCAGCTCGGACAGCTGGGCGAAGGTGTTCTTGATGTTGTCCAGGTTCTTGACAGCTTCCCCAAAAGAGGTGAGCACTTTCTTGCCATGGGCACGGACCATGGGGTTGCCAAGAATGGCAGTGGGGCTGGAGAGGTTCCCGAAGGAAGCGAAGAACCTCTGGGTCCAGGGGTAGACGATCAGCAGCCTGGGGAGAGATGAAGGGACACAAGCAGACACAGACACATTAATGCTCCCGTGATCGGAGTGTTTTCTCTGTCCAGGGTGCAGCTGAGCAGATGCCGGGAAGCTGGACCTACCTGGCCAGGGCCTCAGCACCACAGTCGGCCACATTGACCTTGCCCCAGAGGCTGGTGATGAGCTGCTTCTCTTCGGCTGACCAGTGCACCATGGTGTCGGGTGGAGGGTAGCGTGTGGCTGCCGGCAGGTACAGAGGAAGTCTTAGCTCTTGCTCCCAAGGGGATCGCACGCTGGCGAGCGGCTCTCCCCATCCCCACTTTTATACGCTCCGTTGGGCCCCTCCTCCTCCCCGTGCACCCCTCCATTGGCTGGGCCCCCGGGGGGGCCCATGGCCCTGGCACCCGAGGGAGGGGACGCGGTGTCAGGGTGGGGCCCCGGGGCAAGATGCCCAGATCAACTGCGGGACAGGCTGGCCAGCCACCCTCCCCCCGTCTTTGATTTCCAGCTCCGCCGCTCCCTGCTGAAGGGTGGCATTTATCTCCACACCAAGTCCCAGCACGGCACCACGCGGGTCCTGCAAGAGGCCTGGGAGGAAGGTGTGTGCAAGACTTGGTGCCCCTTGGATGGAGCAAACCATGGCAGCTTGCACGTCCGTGAGGCAGAAGACTCAGACTCAGGACTGTTGGGTCCTCCCTCTGGATGCACCAGCAGCATGCAAGCCATTTCTCTTCGTCCTCTTCTCGCAGGACCTGTCAGGCTTTGGGTTCTCCTTGTTCTTTCCTATCAGCAATTTAACAATTTCATAAAATCACAGAATGGTTTGGGTTGGAAGGGACTTTAAAGATCGTCTAGTTCCAACCCCTCTGCCCTGGGCAGGGACACCTCCCAGTAGACCAGGTTTGCTCACTTTAGGGTAACGCTAAGAAAACCGTGGGCAGTGGCTTGCAGTCAGAGAGAGGTCCTGTCTCAAACACCCTGTCAGCAAAGGTCAAGCGAGGCTGGAAGGCAGCACAGAGGAGTGGAGCTGCTCCAGCGGGGGCTGCATGACCATGGGGCCACGTGTTTGCATTGGCCATGGGCTGCAGGCTGCCACCGTTTCTGACGGCTGCTCTGTTCTCTGCCTGCTCACTTCAGGAGGGGTCTTGGCCAAAGGACCCCGGGGCAAGGCCTGGGGGGTGACACTGTTCCCCAGCCCTCCATGCTGAGCAGTGCAGACCTGCTCTGGAGCCATTCGCTCTGCCTTCTCCCTGATAAGGAGGCGGGATGTATTCACCACCCAGAAACCCCAAACATGTCCCTGAGCTGGTCTCGGTGCCGTGGGGATGCTGCGAGTCTGCAAGGAGGACAGGCGGCTGGGGAGGGCCATGGTCCTCTGCGTGGCATGGAGACTATTCAGGGAATTTCATTTTGCTTGTGGAAAGTTAGATGTAAGGGACAGTGAAACCAAGTACTCTGTCCTTCCTGTACATGAAATTACCATTCTTGGCATATTTTTTGCCGTGTGAGATAGTTGTGTCTATTACATTCTCTTTTTAATAATCTGAGAATGATAATGATTTAGACAAAAAACAACAACAAAAAGCATTTTTCCTTCCACGAAGGAAGTTACAAATGATGGATCTAATCTCACTGTCACTTCTCCCACCGCATGTTGCTGTACAAAGTTTTGTTCCACTTAATCTGTGAGACACTTAAAACGTTAAACTCAAGGATGTTACCTGATGTCTCAAAAAAGCACCAGAGTATTTCTGTTTGTATTTTGTAGCATGTTTATTTGTTTTTTGTCTTGAATGTTCCCCTGGATTCTCCAGCTTAGATGAGTCTCCCTTGCATGAATTCAAAGACAAGACTATGGCTTGTGTTGCCCCGTCTGGGTGAGCATCCCCTTCCCATTTCCCAGCACCCCGGGTTGGCCCCCACCCCATTCCCACAGAGACACAGACACCTCTTCATGGCTGAAGCAACTGGTATTTATTTGGCAATTAGAGACCAGCAGAACCAGAGGATATTTCTCCGTGAGCTGGGAGCATGGTTGCAGGACGCTCAGTGGTACTCGTGGGCCAGTGCGTGGGCCACCACACGGACCATCTTCTGCCAGGCGGACTGGCAGGCGGGGGTGAAGTCCTTGCTGAAGTGGGTGGCCAGGACGATGATGAGGATATCACCCAGCAGCTGGCAATGGAGGGAGGAGAAGTCGTCAGCCTGGTGCTGCCCCCCACCTCTCTCCCCACCGTCGCACCACACAGGTGTTCACGCGTGGACACTGGTTATTGAGGAATTCATCGCAAAGCAATGAATGGATTTATCACAGCCCCATGCAGAGCACCAGGCTCCTTGCACAGCTTGCATCTCTGGCACTCACCAGGATGCCTGGATGTGCTGGATCCTCCTCCCCGAACACCTTCCTTTGCCTGCTGTGCAGTGTCCTCCCTCTGCTTCGACTGCATTTATCCTTTCCTTTCATATCCCTCCTCACCCTTGCTTTCCCTTAGCTCAGATCCCCTCCTTCTGCTGAAGTGGCTGTGTTTATTTTCTCTCCTGGTTTAACAACTCCGTCGTAGCCAAGCTCAGCTCTTCCCTCCAAACCCTGTCTCAGTTTCTTCGCTTCTGGTCTCTGGCTGTCTCAAGCCAAAGTTGCTTCCTAAGGGCACATATTTGACTCTGTGTTTCATCCCCATCCACCTTGCCTGCCTGTGTCCCTCCTCTCACAGATCCCAGCCCCATAACTCCTCTCTGTTCTCCCCAAATATGCCTATTCACTCCCCTTTCCCCTCCACCGCCCCTGCCCTCAGCAGGCTCCCAGGCTCAGGCAGCCTCAGGATTTCTCTCTAGGTCTCACTGACTGTCAGACACCTCAGAGACCCCTAAAGCCCTCTCCAGAGAACAGAAACCTCTGCCCAGCTGCGGCTGGAGTCTGAGCACAGCTCACCCTGAAGTTCTCGGGGTCCACGTGCAGCTTCTCACAGTGGAGTTTGCTCAGCTGCGCAAAACATTTCTTGATGTTGTCCAGGTTCTTGACAGCTTCCCCAAAGGAGGTGAGCACTTTCTTGCCATGGGCACGGACCATGGGGTTGCCGATGATGGCGGTGGGGCTGGAGAGGTTCCCAAAGGAAGCGAAGAACCTCTGGGTCCAGGGGTAGACGATCAGCAGCCTGGGGAGAGATGGAGGGACACAAGCAGACACACAGACACATTAATGCTCCCGTGATCGGAGTGGTTTCTCTGTCCAGGGTGCAGCTGAGCAGATGCCAAGAAGCTGGACCTACCTGGCCAGGGCCTCAGCACCACATTCAGCCACATTGACCTTGCTCCAGACGCTGGTGATGAGCTGCTTCTCTTCGGCTGACCAGTGCACCATGATGTCGAGCAAGAGGGTTTTCCTGGGGCTTCCCTGAACAATGACGAGGAAGTGGGGCCAAAGTCTGCCCCAGGGATTTTTATACACTAGTAACGGCTTGTCCTAATCTCAGTTCACGTAACTATTGGTTGGGGCTGGGGAGGGAGCTGGGCTGCACAAGGAAAGATAGCAATTTTGGATGCTGTCCAAGGGGAAAAGAGGCCCTTTCCCCCCTCTGCCACTGAGTGGACAAGCATCATCTCATACCCATGCACTTGTATTCGCAGCCCCGAGCGCAGGTGGAGCTGCCTGCGCGGCTCCTGCTCAGCTGTGGGTTTCCAGTACTGCAGAGGTAGCCAGAGGCTGGGGGCTGAACATGCGCTGCAGACCCAGGAAGACGGGCAGTGATGTTCAGAGAGTTTGCAGGCTCTGCCTTGACCGTGTTTTCAGGCTCTCAATGGTGTGTTGGTGCCCTGCACTCCTGTGATTCACTCTGAACAGATCTAGGCATCATCCCACCCCAGCTTGAAGGACCAGAGGCTTACTGGGAAACACAGATTGAATGGTCACTGCCAAATCTAGGCCCCCTCCTTTCTTGTCTGCCCTAGCAAAGAGCTTCAGAGTTGTCCATCATCGTTGTCCATCGTTGCTGTCCATGCTGTTCTGAGCCTAAGCTCTCCTATTTCACATGTCTATTGCAATACCCTGTCATCAGAGGAAGTGGATCCACCTCAAAGGCACAACTCTGAGATATGGGTCTCAAGAGCATGGTGTTACCCCATAGTCCTTAGCCTTAGTCCCATGAGGAGTACAAGCCAGACATGTCACCCATGGGGACAGTCAGTCCCACCTGATGCCAGCAGGAGTCTAGAACCAGGCTGTAGTCTGCAAAACCAGTCCAATGTTAATTTTATCTGCTAGCCCTCCAGGAGGAGAACAACACAGCATTCATTTTCTTTTAGATTTTGAATGCCTCATTACTGTATGGGGCTGATGACCGTCCCTTAGTCTAATAACTGGGTGGCTTTGGGGCACAGCTCTGAGCCTGACCAAATGAGAAATGGAGTGTACACCAAATAAAAGGCAGAACCAAATAGGGAACCATGCTTAATTTTTCAGACTGCTAGCAGAAACATGCAATAGAACCTTGTCTGCATGGCACAAGTTGGATGGTTTTTGCTATGTCAGGCACCAGCACTGACAAGATCTTCAGTGCAAACACTGCTTATATCAGAAAAAAGAGTTCTTTTGATACATAGTATGCCTCATACCCCAACAGAAATAAGCTGTCCTGGCAAAGCAGCATTTCTGCTGTTGGTAGAACTGTCTTGATCACATTGCTAGTTCACATGAAATAATTCAGCCATAAGAAGCAGCCTTGCAGGGATGATCTCTCACTGCATGCAGGATGAAGTCTCTCCTCTTGTCTTCTTCTTGGCAGCTGTCTTTACAAATCTGAAGAGCACTATCTTGTCTCTTATCTGCCTGCCCCAAACAAAACTGTCATTAAGTTCCTCCAGCCTTACCTCTGGTCAATACTGTTACTCCCTGCATTTGAAAGTTGTGACTTTTTTCCACCCTCCTACTTGACAGGGCATCTCGATCCAAGGTGTTTCCTACTAACAGGGGAGGCTGTCAAAGAAGAAAGGTATTCTTACTAGTATAATTTTGCAAACAGGGTCCTGATGGACTTTAGGATGCATTGATGCACTTAAAATCATGCAAGATGTCTGTGGTACAGTCAGGTACTGAGCTCTGCCTTCAGCTGTAACTGGTGACCTGACCTCCAACTAAATTCTCTAATTGCAACTCTAGTTCTGCTACGTGTGCAAATTGATTCATGCATGTGCTTTCTCAGTTAATACAGATAAAAGAAATGGAGAGAGAGAATGGATCGAGAGCAGCCCTGAGGAGGACTTGGTGGTGTTCGTGGATGAGAAGCTCAACATGAGCCACCAATGCATCCCCACCAGCATGGCCAGCAGGGCGAGGGAGGAGATTCTGCCCCTCTACTCATGTCTCATGAGACCCCACCTGGAATACTGTGTCCAGCTCTGGAGCCCCCAACATAAGAAGGACATGGACCTGTTGGAGTGGGTCCAGAGGAGGGCCATGAAGATGATCAGAGGGTTAGAGGACCTCTGCTATGAGGACAGTCTGAGAGAGTTGAGGTTGTTCAGCCTGGAGAAAAGAAGGCTCCGGGGAGACCTTATAGCAGCCTTCCAGTATCTGAAAGGGACCCACATGAAATCTGGAGAGCGCCTTTTTACAAGGGCATATAGTGATAGGACAAGGGGTTATGGCTTCAAACTGGAAGAAGGTAGATATTTATTGGATCTCAGGAAGAAATTTTTCACTATGAGAGTGGTGAGACACTGGCCCAGGTTGCCCAGGGAAGCTGTGGAGGTCCCATCCCTGGAAGTGTTCAAGGCCAGGCTGGATGAGGCTTTGAGCAATCTGGTCTAGTGGGAGGTGTCTTTGCCCATGGCAAGAGGGTTGGAACTAGATGATCTTTAAGGTCCTTTCCAACCTAAACCATTGTATGATTCTATAAGAAATGAAGAGACTGTAACGTCAGTAAATTGCTCTGCAGGCACAGCTTACAGATTCTTTATTAGCAGATTGGACTGGTGAACTGGTGGCATCGGTCCTGCAGTACCTTGGCACCAGAGCAGCTTGGATGCACCATCCCATGAGGGCAGTTTCAAACGCCTGTCCCAGGCATGAGGTGATGATGCCAAACCAAGAGAAAAAACAAAGAATGAAAAACTCCTGGGGCTTGCTGAGCTTCGCCTTATCTTTCCTTCCTTCTCTCTCAGCCCTGTCCTTCCCCAGCCTACACTGCTCCTCCTCACTTGCTGCTGTGGGCAGCAGCATCTCCCGAGATGGCAGTGTCCCTGCTGGAGAACATCGTCCCATCCTGGCAAGTGATTCTTTCAAAGTGCTTTTCACAACATCTCCAGCAATTGCATTAGTGCCACAGGGCAGTTATCAGCTGACAGAAGGAAAAAGCATGAGATTAAACTCCCTGTGAAAGACTTCCAAGGGCTTTTTAGTTTTAAGATTAGTCAGCCACAAAGGCATTTTAAGGAAACCTACTATGTTGGTCAGGCCCAGAGGCTGTTTACAACAGTCGAGCAGTGGTCCATAAGGCCGTCAGAGGCACGAGCTCACAGTCAAGCAGATACAGCCCCAAAGGTGCCTGCAAGGATGGCAGGGTGATGTCAGCCAGGACCCCGCGGGCATTCGCTGTGAGCAGCCCCGTACGCTGTGAGACGGCAGAGACACTTGGCAAAACACAAAGGCATGACAGCCCAGACAGTACCAGCCCTGCGCTCTGCTTGGGGCTTCTCCAGGGGATCCATCCATCTCATCCATTTCTGTAAGAAAGAGTTCATTTTAAGTACATTTTAAAATCACCTGCTTTATGGCTTGGGGGCAGAGGCCTGGCTGGCAATTTTCGGATGCTCAGAGCTCCCAGCGCAGGGGTTGTCTGTTGAGGGGGCTGTTTGGTGGCAGAGGGTGGGAGGGGAAATATTCATCACAACATGCCAAGTAGAGGCAATTTCTGTAGCTTTTTTCCAGTTCACAGAGCCAAAGGGAGATCTCCTTTCCCCTGGTGCACCCACGGAAATACCTTGCAGCACGCTTATCCCCAGAAGGAAAACTAGGGGCCCTTTTGCTGTCTGCCTGGGATGGATTTCACCATGCTCAGGGCTCTTCCCTTGAGCATCCTTCCAGATGGCTGTTCCCTTTGGTGTGGGTGGAAGGTTCCCAAAGTCGTTCCACACTGGGCCATGCCCACTTCCGTGGACAGGAACCTTCCCTTTTTATAGATAAACCATCCCGACGGCAGCAAAAGGCAGCTACAATGACAGCCTTTCTGAAACAAGCAGAATTTACTGGTCACTCTGATTGCAGCAGGCAGTGTCCCACGCCAAGCTTTACCAGAGCCCTTATCAGCAGGAGTGGCAGCTGTACCCAGCCTCTGCCGCTCTGGATCTGGGCCAGCCGCTTCTCTCTCTGAAACACGCGATTTCTTGTGTCTTAATTCTGCAGGTCTCAAGGGTGTCTTTGTTCCCACTTTATTTGCTGTGATCTTCCTTTGCCAGCTGAACAGCGCTGTCCGGGCTCATCCTGCCACTCTGTGCCAGCATCTTGTGGTCTCCCAGCTGAGGGCAGGAGCTCCCTCCTTCCCCCTGGAGTGGAACTAGCAGACAGCAAAATGGGAATGTGCATCTGCCAGCCCTGCCTTGGTCCAGCCATGGAGGGCTGGAACCACTTCGAAGGGACTCTGGGCTCCAACAGGCTGTTTGCACCCTGCAGAGGTCCTGGGGCTCACTGAAATGGCGTAACAGAGGGCAAGGCAGAAGTCAGGTCCTGAACACGAGCCAACTGCTGGTAGACAACTGCTACGGACCAAGCTGATGGTTCTCTGTCTCCTGGGCACTCTGTGGGTCCCAGTCCTGCCCGAGCATCCCAGCATCACTCTGCGCCGTTGCTGCAGAAAAACCCAGATGGCCGTTTTATCTCATGGTAAAACACCAGCACTGCTTTTGCCCCCTGTCACTGTGCTGGTGAGGCTGGGCTCTCCTCCCCAAAGAGGACAGCCTGCACAGCGTGATGGCCTGGAAATGCACGTTTGATTCCTGCTTTCCCACCAGCTGCTGGAGGCACTTTAGAAGAGCCACTTCCCCTGTGCTGCTCCATTCCCTGGCTGCAGAGGAGGGAGGCACTACTGGCACAGCTTCCTCTGTGAAGAGCTGTTAGAGCTACTGATGCAACACTGCTAGGACTAGACAGTGTCATTTCAACACTTGCCATGGCGTTCATCTAGCCTGCATCCAGGGCTCACATCTAACACCCCTTTGGGGTCAGATGGGCTGTTGGTGGTCATAATTCTATGCAGAAATACAGGCTGGGGAATGAGGGGATGGAGAGCAGCCCTGCCCAAAAGGACCTGTGGGTGTTGGTGGATGAGAAGGTCAACACGAGCCAGCAACGTGCGCTGGCAGCCCAGAAAGCCCCCCGCATCCTGGGCTGCATCCCCAGCAGCGTGGGCAGCAGGGCGAGGGAGGGGATTCTGCCCCTCNTGGAACTGGATGGCCTTCAAAGGTCCCTTCCAACCCAAACCATTCTATGATTCTATAACTTTGCTCTTGCTTCACACAAGAGAGAGGCAACTCTCACTTGGAAGGCCTGACACACTGCCTCTGCAACACCAGCACCGCATCCTGCCCCTTGCCTGTACCTCTAATTGCAGGTTAAGGCCAACAGGACCATCCAGTGCACGGTCAGGCAGCAAGGCACGCTCTGCATCACCACTGGGATGTGTCCATGGCACAGGGTGGCAGAAGAGGAACAGAACGATTCAGACATTCACAGGCACTGGGGCGAAAACATATCGCTGGGGTCCACAGCCACTGTGCAAGCAAACGTTTGCTGGTTTGGGACCCAGAGGTATAAACACACCAACAGACAGAGTGTGTGCTGCTGGGTGCACCCGCAGTCATTTGGTTAATGCTATGTCTGCCCGTGCCTCAAGTGCAGGAGACCTCTTCTGTTTGGTGGCAACTTCCAAGGTTCTGAACCGCATTTTTGTGCTAACTGGAACAAGACACTGAGAACAGCCTTAGCTCCTGAAATCATGCTGAAATGCCCATTTGCTCACTGAATGACATGCAGCAGGAAACCTGGACTGGTTTGGGGGAGTGGGGTGTGTTTCTTCTTTTCTTTTTTTTTTCCCCCAGCTCAAGATGTTCTCAGCACTCCTTTACCTGTCAGACAGGCTTTCTGTGTGGGATAGAGGAGTCTTAAGTGAAAATCCCTGCTTTATCAGGAGAAAGGCATAAAATTTATTCCTAAATTATGAAAAACAAGGATTTCATCATTCTGAGACACCGACGTGTCTGTCCTTGTTGCTTTTTAAGTTATTCCTGGAAAAACATTGCTGAAAATTATGTGCTTACGCAGAATCCTTCAATTCCAGTGAAAAAACATTCTTCCATTTAGCCAGTCTAAGTGAAAAAAAAAGCTCTGATCGGTCCTGCTTAAAAGCTGCCCTCATCCCCTTCTCTTGCGATCATGCACATTTTCTTTTAGGTATCGTATTCTGATCAAAATGCACAAGAATAATGGCAAGAGTGTTTTCATTGCTGATTCAGAAAATGCTTTTGATCAACTTCTTAAAAATACATGAGTAGTACAATAAGGAGGGCCCAATTTCTGCCAAATCTAAGCTGGCCTCAGTGAATCTCTACAAATGTACGTCCTTGCATGCATGGCAGGTTGAGAGGTTCAGGGCCAGAGGGGCCCTTGCTTGCCCTACAGCTCAGCCTTCTGCACAGAATAGGTCAGAATTCCCCCCCCTCAGCCCCGGCAATTTCAGCAAGCTCAGAGGTACCAGGTGGGCTGGAACGTGCCCATCACTGGTTTCGAGGCCGATATGCCCAGATGTCCCACTGGAGCTCGGTATCCGAGGAGCACCCCAGCATCTCTTTGTGTGTGGCTGTCCAGGACCAGCCCCGCCGGGCAGGCAGGAAAGGGCAGCAGTGAGCAGGCTGTTGCCTTTCGGAGAGAGCCCAAATATCCAGGAAAAAGTAGCCTCCCCTTTGGTCAGCCTGACTGCCTCCAGAGCGTGATGCTCTCAGCAGCCCAGAGCCCATCGTCCCTCTTTCACACCCCCTGCTCCCTCCCTCCCTTCCACCCCACAGGCAGCCACAGAGACACTGGAGCACACTAAGAAGTCCAGAAAATGTGGGGGTTTTTATTGACTATTACAGACACATCTGCCTCCGGAGGGTTTAATGGTACTTGTAGGCCAGAGCGTGGGCCACCACACCGACCAGCTTCTGCCAAGTGGCCTGGCAGGCAGGAGTGAAGTCCTTGGTGAAGTGTGCGGCCAGCACAATGATGAGGATGTCTCCCAGGAGCTGGAGAGGAGGAGGAAGCAAATCAGGTCAACATGGTACAGAGTACCCCTTCGCCCTGCGCAGGACCCGGGGGCCAGGGGCTGGAGGGAGCTCAGCTCTCTGGTGGGTCCCGGAGGCTGTGACTCAGGGAAGCAATTTTAGCTGAATTGTCTGTGCAGGAAAATAGTCCTGTGCTGACCATATGCACCAGTATCCACCTGCTCTGACTCTGCTTCTTCTCACACCTGCTTTTTCCAGCCTCTAGACTTTATTTCCAAACATTTTCTGTCTTTTTTATTTTTTTTTTTCCTGCTGGGAAACCCCATGCCTACTCGAGCAGGGGGTCGGTGTGAGGTCTACACGCTACATCCCCAAAGTCAGGCTTAAACCGAGACTGAAACAGACCATCAGCCGCATCCAGCCCTCTCAATCCCTTCCACCTCAAACAGCTCCCTCTCTTCACCCCTGGCGACTTCTCACCCCCCTGCATCCTGATCTCTTTTGCTTCATTCCCTTCCTGCTCCCCTCCTGCATCTGCTGACCTTGTCCTCACGCTCAGACATGTCCTCTCTGTCTCTAATCCCAGTCTGATTCTCTTCCCATCAGTGGCCAGCCCCTGACCATCCCACACTTGCTTTTCCCTCTCCTCCCATGTCTGCCAGCCTTGGAAAAAGGGGAGATGAAGTGGTCTCCACCCTCAGGGCCAGGAGGTGCCAGGGAGGAGCTGCCTGTGGCACCGACACAGCAGGACTTCCCTCCATGCTCTCCGCCCTCAGCCCTACTCGGCCTCTCGGCATCCTTCTCCCATTTTTCTCAAGCCATGCCCGTACGAGCCTCCAGGCTTTCAGATCATCTCCCTATACTTGTCCCCAAACCCTTTACAGCCTGGAGCCTGGCATTTCCCTAGCATTATCAAATGCCCAACCTTCCCCTCTCCCCTAGTTCCTACCCAACTCAGCCCCTTCCTGTTTGGTAACTAAAATATACGTTATTTATGCTTGTTTGAAACCCTCCAGGCACTGAGCTACTCTGCAGGATGGAGGGAGAGCGAGTCAAGCCCCAAGCATGGCTCACCCTGAAGTTCTCGGGGTCCACGTGCAGCTTCTCACAGTGCAGCTCGGACAGCTTGGCGTAGGTCGCCTTCAGGTTTTCCAGGTTCTTGACAGCTTCCCCGAAGGAGGTGAGCACTTTCTTGCCATGGGCACGGACCTTGGGGTTGCCAATGATGGCAGTGGGGCTGGAGAGGTTCCCAAAGTTATCAAAGAACCTCTGGGTCCAGGGGTAGACGATCAGCAGCCTGGGGAGAGATGGAAGGACACAAGCAGACACACAGATATGTTAACGCTGTCAAACACAATTGCGATGGTTTCTCTGTCCAGGCTGCAGCTGAGCAGATGCCGGGGAGCTGGACCTACCTGGCCAGGGCCTCAGCACCACATTCCTCCACGTTGACCTTGCCCCAGAGGCTGGTGATGAGCTGCTTCTCTTCGGCTGACCAGTGCACCATGGTGGCAGGTGGCTTTGCTGAGAGCTGCAGGAGGACACAGACCCCGTAGCAGAGCTGCTGACCCCACAGAGGCTTTTATCCCCCACCGGTAGCTCCTCCCTGTCCTGTGCTGCAGGGTCATTGGCCAGGGCCGGGGTGGGGGTCCCCACCAGCAGCAGGTCAGTCTGTCCATGGAGTGGTCAGTCTGCAGTGAGGTGTGGTCTTCAAGGAAAAAGCCCCGTGACTTGCTTAACAGGCAGGCTCAGGACACAATACCCACTTATCTCCCCCTCCTTCCTCCCATGGCTGCCTGCTCACCACAGGCATGCACATGCCACCCCGTGCCCTGCGGCCAGCACTGACCGCATGCAAGGTGCTTTGCAGCAGCTTCATGCCAGCAGCACCCAACCTTTGCGTCTTCTGCAGGACTTACAGGCTCTCTGAACTTGAGGGATATTTGTCTGATGGGATAGATGACCTCATTTATGAACGTGGGCACTTCTGCAAGGGAGCACACTCTTGGGGATGTTGAGTGCTGTTGCCCTTGGCCGCAGCTCTGCAGCTCTGGACACACAGACCTGCAGAGAAGCCCCTGTCCGTTCTCCTAAGCAGGCACCTTTCGTCAGGTAAAAGTGTGGAAAACATCAGCCTGCCAGTCCAGTTCCCCCACACCTGAACCCTGTGCTGGAGATCCACAGACCTGCAGCCACGCTTGGTGTTAATGAACCAGAGATCACCTCGCCATGCTCCAGGTTTTGAGGAATACCTGTGTGGGATGCCAGTGCCAGGGCAGGCTGTGTCTGGGGCCAGGCTCCTCCGCTCCTTTCACGTGTGTACAGTATTAACAAGCCAGGCACTTCGCTGGGCACTCCCTGTTGGGAAATTACATGCCTTGCACAAGGATAGCAGGACCTGCCATGTTACAACCGGACCAGCAACATCCGTTCCCACCAGTTCCGGGTCTGATCAAAGGTTTGACTCTGGGTGTCACCCTCCCGTTGAACTACATGGGTGTTTTTCCTGTTTTTCAGCCTTCGGGTGAAGCTGCGCTCCCATGCTCAGAAAGGCAAAGCCAGGATGCATGAGGTGCAGAGCATCCAGACAAGACCGTGGGCTTTGGGTCTGTCTGTAGGCAGCCTAGGAGGTTTCATCCAGACCTCTGGCCCATTCCAGTTACAGATCGATACTGGTCCATTGATCCCATCGGAGCCACACCGAGCAGTGGCACAAGCCCATCGCTATGATCCAGCTGGGGTGGTTCACATCTGTAGTCACCTTTCAGCTCCTTGCCACAGGGTGCTAGGAGGCATTATTCATTTTTTAAAATTTCCGAATCCCAGCCAAGGCCCACAGGCCCCTTTCAGCAGCAAGCGAGCCACTGGAGTGGTCTGATAACACAGTGTGGAGCAGAGGCTGCTCAGTGCAGATAAAGGCATGGTGCAGGTGGCCAGTGCTGGCTGTAGTTCCTCACCTAGAGAGCAGATACATGGTCACATGCCCTCAGTTCTTGAGGAGATCTGAAGACTTCAGCACCTGTCAATTTTCAATGAGACAGGACTCAAAGAGTGAAATCAAATACGTGCAACCCTAAATTCACAGGCAGATATCTGCATCGTGTGAGCCAACCAGCCCATACAGCTGGGCACAGAGCTGACCAAAACAGCTGTACGCTCAGCTGGGGGATGACAATGAATGACCTAGCACAGCCCTTTCGTTTATTACTTCTCTTGTCCTGTAGTCCGCGGTTTCCTGGCAGACCCACATTGAAAATAAAATTCAAGCTACATCTGGGTCTATTATTAGCAATGCATTTGCCTCATCTGCGATAGGGGTCACATTTTCAGCACTGCAGAGCTGAACTTTAAAAGAGAAAAGATAATGATGTTTTTCTTCTGCATTTAAACCAGCAGCATGAAAAAGCTCAGGGAGGGGTGGCAGAGAGCAGGAGGACTGCAAAGCTGGGACAAGCAGGACAACATCAAACACAAAGGCTTGGAGGAGAGTATTAGCCACACTATTTATTTTTTAAAAAAATGTGGTTGATAAAATGCTTTTTTTCTGGACTTTGCAGAAAAGCAGGCAGCAACATGGCTTGTAGTGAGAAATGTCAGGTCCTGGTCCCAGGCTTTGGCCCATTCAGGGTCTGTTTTTGCTGGTGCAGTTGCGGGAGCAGGATCATTTCTTCACAGGATGGTGAATGACGGTCGGTCACAAAGAGCTGAGGGAGAGGAGAAGGGGGAAGGCAGAGGAAAGAGAGGAGGAAGAGAGGCTGAAGTCATTTCAGCTCACTTGGTGCTACTTTTCTGTATTGATTCCTTTTAATGGCTTCTTTTATACCCTTTAATATATTCTTTAAACTCTTTAAACCCCATAGGAAAGGTACTCATAGAAAAGGAATAATAGCAGGTGAGTCAGCCAGCTAATCAGGTTAGGGTCATATCGGAGACTGGTACGGCTCTGGGTATAGAGAGTCCATAATAGCAATGATCTTTTACAGCCGCACTNTAAACGATTCTACGATTCTATGAAATTCATATCTGAGCTTCAGCCTGCTGCTACCCCACTGGCCCTTTTGGCTGTGTCCAGTCCAGCACTGGTGCCTTGATTTAACTCAAAGGCCAGAGCTAACTTTCCACTACGGCACTGCCAGTGCAGGCACCCTATAAAGGGTTGCTACGGAATTGGTGCTTGGGGCAAAAAGGGACTTCAGGTTACTGTCCAGGTGAGCCCCAAATTCAGGACCAGAGCAAAGCCTTACCAAATGCTCACAGACCATAAGGAAACCGGCCAACTGGCTGCTCTAAACCCCTTCAGGATGCGGTCAATGACAAATTCAGTGAAATGAGAGCAGCAGCAGGCTGGTCTGACTCACCGTAATTTATACAACTTTCCCTGGTCGAGACTGTTTGGTCACTAGCCTGAACATGAAAGCCAAGGAGAATTTCTGAAAACGCATTTTTTTTTTCTTAGGAGGGAAAGGGAGAATAAGAAAGGCCACAAACAGAAGAGGTATGGGCACACCACGGTGGAGATTCGGAGCAGGTTGGAGTTTTACAGCAAGCAGGCAGAGACCTTGATGTTATTACTGCAAGCAGAGTTATCTAATTTAGCTGTGGCTCGTCGCCCAAGACACTCTGCTTTCAACACAAAGACATTTCAAATTGTTTCTGGGCCGTAACGATAAACTAAGGGAAAATATAACTGCAGGTTAAATGAATGCCTCTCTGCCCCTACGTGGATCTCTAATTTCAGGATCCAGGTTTAACCCTTTGTACCTTTTAGGTCTGACTCCAAGAGATGCGGAGCACCCCTTGCTCTGACTGCTCTGGTCTGAATTTCATGCCACATAATGACTTACTTATTGTGCAAGCATGGGCCTCGACGTTTTAATTGACTTAGAGACTTTTACTGTATTGCTTTAATTTTGTAGGAAAACTCCTGGGTCTGAAATTTGGGTCTCAGTGCCGCTGTCTGGAGGTTGGGGGCTGGTTGCAACAGAAATGAGTAGAGGAGCTCCAGGGCATGGCAGGAGATGTGACCTGACCCCGTTCATACATCCCTGTCCCTGTATCCCTGTAAAGGGACTCACCAGGACATACCCAACCCTAAAGCCAGTCCGGCATCACAGGCTATGGGCGTTCGGAGCTGAGTGAGGTGAAGGGATGAGAGGCATATGGTCAGGCATAAGAGCCAGAATATTCAGGGAAAAGCTAAAGATTTAATTGAACAACTTCCGAGTTATCCCTCAACACAAGAACTCAGGCAAAAGCAAACCAGAAATAGGCAAAAGCAGCTTTTTTATTCATGATGAGCTGTCTCCAAGACAGTCTCATTTAAGGCAGTGTTTTTCCTGACTATAACCGAGCTGATGGTTTGCTCTCACCCCTCACCCTTCTTGCGGTTTTCCTCTGCTCAGCACACGAAGGACACAGGCTCCTGGCAGGAGGGTGCAGCCTGTGACTTCCCACCAGAACCTCTGCCCTGGGCTGCAAAACGAGCCCGCATGACCTCAGGGCTGGAGGAGACACCCGAGTGGGACACCTCGAGCGGGGGACATGGTGTGGCACTTCCCAGGGTGCAGAGGGGAAGGGCGACAAGGCAGGGGGCGAGGGACCCAGGTGGGGTTTTCCAGCTGTGACCAGGTGTGTGCCGAGTCTCCATCACCACGCAGTGCACACTTTGCTGCTGGACCGCGCTGCGACATTGCGGCAGGGCTCTGCTTTGCGTTGGCGTGCTCGGGCGGGTGTAGCATCCCTGGCCACAGCAGCGCAGCAGGACAGACAGCTATCAGCCTGACAGAGGCTGGCTGGGACCCCGCCGCCCTCCCCATGCCCAGCTCCCCCTCTATCACCCGTGGGCAGCCCATGGCCGCCCACACCCTCCGAGCCCCACGCCAGATAGCTCCTCGCCACCCTTGCTGCACCCTGAGATAAAAGCCAGCTCCCGGCCGCCCTCAAGATGTTTTCTGACTGCGGATTTAGCAGAAATGGGCTGAATTATTAGTGGGGCTGGGGTCTGGCCATGCTGCCTGCTGGCATATGGGGGTCTGTACAGGCACACATCCATCCACCCATCAGCTGCCACCCTTTGCTAGTCACACCAGTGTGCAGCCCCGGTATCTATGGGGTAAACTGAGTTTTCCTACAATTTTTTCTTTTATGGCAGGTGAGAGGTGTTACAGGACAGGATCTCAGGATCTCCTTCGTCACTGCCTAGTGCCCAAAGGCAGCATTCGCACTGGTGCGAGGTGTGTACCAACACAGCTGATCAAGAGGATGGGAGCTGACACTTGGTGACCAAGCGCCCCCCGGCTCCTCTAGCGATGTGGGGATCCCTCAGTGGGATCTGGGCACTGCCAGAGCAGGAGGTGAGCAGAGGAGAGAGAAAGGGATGGAAAACCAGACCCACAGAAAAGATCCCTTCTGGGGTCTCCTGCAACGCAGATGAAATAAGTGATTGTAATATCACGGGATGACACAGTGCCATGAATTTTAGTGCCGTGGTTAGGAAATCTACAGAGCAAAAAACCCCCAGGCATGGCCACAGCCCTGCGTGTGACCCTGCGTCCCTCAGCTCCCACGCTAAAACCCTCAGTGCAGCCCCATTCCTGTCTCTTGCTGAGACAGCGGCTAATCCAGAAGTCCTGATCCTTGGTGGCCTGCAGTGTCCCTTGGTTCTGCAGGCAGTGTCTGGAGGTGGGGGCTGTCCTGGTGCCTTCACCCCGCAGTGTGACTCCACTCCGGCAGGTCAGTGGGGGATTTCCCCGGACTCCGCTTTTTTGCAAGTGCAGCTCTGCTGATGCACAAACTCTCAGTCCTCAGTTCAGGAGAGCAGAAAGTGGCCAGAAGGACCTGTTGCCCAGGGCTGGCCCCTGGGTGCTTTACAGGCCCAGGAAGGGAAGAGCCGCAAAGCCCAAGAGGTGCTGGGATGGGTGGTCAGGACCCGCCTGCGGAGCAGAGAGTGTCTGGGCAGGGAAATCCCTGCGGGAGGGAGCCCAGCCGTGCCAGGCATGTTGGAAACCACACTCAGGACCTTAGACAGGAGGCGTGAAACCTCTGCCCCTGGAAATCCTCGGGCTTTTACAGTGCTTTCAAGGCACACGTGGCTCCAAATCTCAAGAGTGGGCACCAGCCTCTTCCTTGGCTCAGCTGCTGATGGTGTCCGACGCTGCCTTCTTCCACCACTTCCCTCAGCCCTTGCCCATGCTCGTGCCTTGGAGAGCACTCCCAGACCTGGAAGGTGAGGCTGCTGTCCTCTCTGCCTCACTTCTTTCCTCACCTGTTGTCACTAAGGGAACCCAGGGCTCCTTGGACAAACTGAGCTGAGACTTGCTGCAGGGAGAGCAGAGGAGCCTCTGCTCCAGGAGGATGCTTGGATGTACCTGTGTTGGGCAGAAGTACAGCGTGGAGAGCAGGTAACCCTCCTCCACACATTTAAACCGCATAGACTTGCCCCAGAGGCAAATGGCCTCGCTTTCCCCCTAACAAAGCTCCAGCATCCTTTTTTCTAAGGAGCAGCTCCAAGGGACTTACCCAGCCCTCCCAGCACTACTTCTGCTGCAGGTCTACCTAGCTCTGCTTGTCATTGCTTTGCAGAGGGCTCCCTTAACCACAGACCCCCCCCAAAAGCCCCCAGCACTGGATGGGAACCACAAGAGCTGTCTCCCAGACCTTACAGTCCTGGGGCACTTGCTAATGAAAGATGCTCCTGTGAGCAAGGAAGGCTGCTGTGGGACCAAGAAGTGCATTGCTGAGCTCAGGCAAGGACTTCTCTCCTCCTGTTTGTGGTGTAGGACGAGCTGGGTCAGGAACACATTTTCTGTATGTGTTACATTCCCCTGACGCCTTTCAAGCAGTTAATGCTGGCAACAGACAAAGCCAGACCTGGTTCTGTGTTGGGACTTGGGTTTAAGGAGGCAGAAAGAGAAACCTGATGCCAACTTGGCACCCGCTACTTATTCCCTTAGCAAAAGTGGCTCTGGAAATGGGATGGCACCCGGGGCAATTCCTTTGCAGCCGCTGAGCAGCTGTTTGAGGGCTGCCCGCACCACGTGCCCCTCACATGGGAGAGCAGCCCCCTGCCCTCAGGGAAGCGCCAAAGCCCTGCGTGTGAGGCAGCCCTTGGCAGAGCCTGTCTCCAGCTGCCCCACCAGAGGCCCTGGTGTCCAGCAGCTCATCCCACCACCTCTGTGGTCCCAGGACTTGTGGGTGAACCAGGGACTGGCCTGAAGGTCGTTACAGATTTTGCTCCGGTCCCCACAGCACCAAGCCATCGTCCCAGCATCGTGCGCTAAGCAGAGCCCCTTTCTCCCAGCGAGTCCCAAACAACAGCGTCTCTGGGGGGGTGAGCTGAGACCGAGGTCAGGGAACATCCCACAGACCCTGTTTCACCCCAGGCCAGAGCGACACTTTGATTTAAGGCTTGTCTTCAGACATCCAGGCAGAAAGGCAGCTATGGCACCAGCATTGCCTGCTCGGCAGAGCCGGACAGGGCTCTCATTCCCGTGCCCAGGTCTCAAGCCCGTTTTTTGCAGCGGGACATTTTAGCTATTTCTGCCGCATTGCTGCCATCATAAAATGAGTGTGATGAGTTTGCACCAGCACCGGGCGCCTGCGGCAGGGTGCTGAGTCACGGCAGCCTCTCCCAGCCTGGCTGCGGAGCGGGGCTGCGGCGGGGCGATAACTCGGGCGGCACAAACAGGAGCCCAGCTGCGCAGAGATAAGGCAGCCCTTGGCCGAGGAGCAGCGTTCCCCTTTATGCTGTGTCAGACTTCTGACGCGGCAGAAAATATTTCTGCTGAGGCAGTGTGGCAACCAGCTGAAAAATATTTAGCTTTTTTTTTTAATTTTTCTTAGCAGAACCACGAGAGAGAGGGTGGCCCTGGATTACCCAGGCAAGCACGGGCTGCTCACCCTTGCGGCAGTGTGGTTTTCCTGACCACCCCCCATCTCTAGGGTAGAGCCCATGGCAGCCTCAGGTGACTCGTATTCCCAAAGGGATGGTGGGACGTGTCCTGAGAACCAGCCCCTCTTCTCCATCCTCCCCTCTTGCCCTGTTGCACATCTGTGTGTTGGCGGGGGGGTGAAATATGCCAGCTGCTTTTGAAACCTTCCCTATTCCCATAGGAAGGGGAAGCACAGCACCTTTCTCCCCCTCCCAGAGAAAGGCTCTCAGGGGATCAGAGGGCTCCCCTGCTCTCCCTGCGCTGGCCGGCAGGCAGAGCTCCTCGCAGGGAAACTGAGGCACCGAGCAGGGCGGCTGCTCACCCAAAGTGCCATGAAATGCTCATGGCAGGGCAGCGTCCCCCTGAGGAAAGGGGGATGTTTGCTGTCCCATGCCCCCCTCCCACCCGGGGATACAAGGAGGTATAACCTTCCTCAGCCAGGCTTTTGTGAGCATCGATGCCAGGCCAGTTCGCTGTGTGTAACGCCCTCTCCACGCCGTGCAGGTGGGCGCTGAGCCTGGGGGCTCGGGGCAAGGTCTTGTATGTGCGGTGGAGCTGCCTTTTTCACTAGGACTGAGCAGCTTTTGGGTAAATGTGGTTTAGGGTGATCTGTAGCACAAAACACCTGAGTCCTGCAGCATACAGCTGTGCTGACCGAGCTCCCCTGTATCATAAGGCACAAAATTCACTTGGGATCTCCTGTCATCCCAGGAGCTGGTATTTTGCACGAGCCCCTTCCAAACAGTCACACAGGATTTGAAGGCACCATCGCTGCCCTGGGAAGTGCCTTTTTCTTTATGTTTGAGATGGGGCACTCCCTGGGGCAACCCTGGTGCCAGTTTATTCGGAAAAGGAGCAACAGACCTTGGGGCTGATGCAAATGAAAGCAAACCTGCTTTTTCCAGGCAGAGAAACTGAGGCATGGATTTTAGGAAGGGAGGGGGAAAGAAGAACAAGGCTGGCCAAGCTGGGCTGCACGAGTCGCTGGGGCAGACCTGGTTTGTTCCCCTCCACCTCCCCACAAGCCCCTGCAGCACTGTGTGAGTTGTGTGTGTGGCTTTGACCAGGGAACGCTGCACGGTGGCACGGCACAGCACCAGACCCACGACCCCAGATCCCTCTGTGGGTCCACGGGCGGGTGCAATGTTGGAGGGCAGCAAACCTACTGCCGTGGCGGGGTTCCTGCTCCCTCTGCTGTCTGTGAAACCCCACGGCGTGCCGAGGTCAAACCAGGGCAGGATGTGGCGAGAGGGGAAACTGAGGCACAGCCCTGGACACCCGTTGTGCTGCCAGCACAGGGCAGGGGGGTGCCCGGCGGTACCGGGGCTCCCTCCGGACCATGATCCCACCAGTGACTGGGGTTTCCAGTGCAGGTGCTGAGATTCGGGTGCCCCAAGCTCTTCCCCAATTTGGGTGCTGATTTTCCAGCCGGGCTGTGTTTGGTGCTAACCACGGTTAATCTGGGGTTTAATCCAAAGTCACTCTCAGCAGTACAACCCAGGTTTGGTTCCCTGTGTGATGAAGGGCAGAGGAGCACAGAGAAGAGCTGGGGGGGGTGAGCTTCACCCCAGCTCCTCCAAGGCTTCATGTACCCCACTCGTTTCCGGAGGTGTTGCCAACACAAAGCCAGAGCAGCAGCACGGCTGCTCCCCAGTGGTTTACACTCTGGTTTGCACACCAGCAAGGCGCGTGAAAATACCTTGCACCCTCCACCCCAAGTCACCCGCTGCAGGTCTCCAGCCCAGGGTGTCAGTCCTCTCGTGGTGACACAGCACCCGCGGAGGCTGGGGAGGGAAGGGAGAGCCTTGCGAGGCGCTCGATGCTCCCTGCACACACAGCAGGACATCCGGATGGAGCCCAGTTTTGCCAATGTGCATGGCCACCACGGAGCAAAGGGGTGAGGACAGTGTCCCCCTGCCCCGATAAATGCCATATTCTGTGCTATTGCTGGCGCAACATGAAGCTGTGCTGCTCTAGTGAACCCCCTCCCCAATTAAGTATATCTCTCTGCTAGCAAAACCCAGTTTTGCTTTCTCAGCAGCTGACTCCCGGGAGGAGGGTCTCATCCTGTCATTCATCAAGAACAAGGGATCCAGCTGCTGCATTTTCTGGCTTTTCTGGCAGGCAGGCTGGGACCAAGTCCCTTCCCACACCCTTCTGGGTATAAGGAGATGTGCAATGGGTGGTTGAATTTCCTAGTTTCACCCTTTTCCTCCTCTGCACCCATTTCATCCTTTGTTCTGACCCTATAGCAGCACTCAAGAGACTCTCACACACCCCTCGTTTTACTGGGAATCAGCCACGTGCACAAACATTTGAGAGTCTGGTGCTTTCTCATTGCACGTTTGTGCGCCCCTTTGGAGCTGGTCTGGACTGGGAAGGCTCCAATGTCACCTTGAGGTGCCTGGGTTTACAGAAACCGGCTCAGCTCCACTCTGCTGTGGGAAAACCCCTGTGCCAGTTTATCCCCTGGTACAGGTGGGGTTGTGCCTGCAGAGGGTTTATCTGCCACCCCTAACTCCACACCTCAACTGGAGGAACTGGGAGCGAGGTCCACGCGCTGGGATGAAATCCTGGCTCCGTGTAGTAACCTGCTGCAGAAGTTAGCAGTGCTGCGGCGAGTCTGCAGTCAGACCGCACGGGCTGTGCCTCTCGGTCAGGGCGGAGGGAAAGGGCTGTGCGACGTTTCGCCGTCCCCTGCGGCATGCGAAGAGCCCGTGCTCATGCCTGAGCTAGCAGGGAGCAAAATTCCCTCTTGATGGTCCATGTGGAACCTGGTTTTTATGTGCAGCTGTGTGGAATTCACACCCAGCTATCCAGGGTAGGAATATGGTCTGCTTATCTCAGTTCACTACGAAAATAAGGCACCTGCCACCACTCCCGGGCTGCCATTCCGGGCAGGACCCGCTGTGATCAGCCTCATGGTCTCGGAGAGCTCAAGCCCGGTGCTCAGCAGCAGCAGTTTTTGCTCAGCGGTTTGTGATGGCTGCGGTAACAAACCTCCATCAAAATGACTGCACAAACACAAATGTTTTAGATATTTAAGTTAACGTTTCCCTAATGCAATTCCTCCTTGCAATAAAAATGCATTCACCATATCCCCGTGCACCGTATTTCTTCATTAGTGTTTTACCAGTGGGGGAAGACAGGCCCCAAAGAATACGGTAACAAATATAACTTTAGATACTGAAATCTGACCATCTTCACTGACTCTGAGGCTCTTGAGCTACAATGTTCAGCACTAAATATTCCATTTCTGCCCCTCAACAGCAATGACCATTAAAGCATTTTGTTCTCGTCATTTCCTCTAGTTGGATGAAACCCTCCCGGGGCATTTATTTTATTATGATGTTGTTTTCAAAACATTTCATCCATCAGTGCACCCAGTGCTGTGGTAAAATCCATTCCAAGATTTAGGAATCACAGAATCACAGGGGTTCGAAGGGACCTCTGGAGATCATCTAGTCCAACCCTCCATGAACCTTCTGGGGGAAGAGCCCCATGAACCTTGTGCCTCTCACAAGAACCTTCCTGAGGGCTGAGAGGAGATTTAAATCATACCTAGACATGCTCCTGACCTTCTGAATTAAAGTACAGTTGCAATACTGCAAAAGTGTCTGCCATCACACGATAAGGGCAGAGCAAGAGGTCTGTGCAGAGAAGACCCACGAAGAGTTGATGGGGATGGAGGTGGATGTACCGGAGCATCTCTTCTGGTCCAGCCAAATTCAGCGCGTGACCGAAGTGCACACTTGTGCCCTGGCCCCTGAGGACCACCTCACAGCACTCCCTCAAATCCCTTTTCTCTCTCACCACTCCAGTGACTGCACTTGGGACCTCATGATGCTCCATACTCCAAAGCACCCCAACTAAAAGGACTAAAAGCTGGGTGAGTTACCACAGGAGACTGGAATGACCTAGGGCAGCTGGAGGCAGCTGGGATGCTCAGGGAGGCATTCTTGGGACAGACAGGGTGGAGGCTGCTGAGTCCAGGCTCGTCCGGCCTCACCTGACAGAGCCGTGCTGGGCTCCAGGCTCACTGCTTCTAACAGAGAAAGCCGAACACCCGTGCCCACATCTCCTTGGTCCTCACCCCATACCCAGTGAGGCTTATGGTCTGAGTGGTCCAGGCTGGCCAACAGGACATGATCAGGGTGGTGGACAGTGGTCCTGAAACAGTCAGTGAAGAAGAAAAAAGCTGGAAGGTGGAAGAAGGCAGAGATGTAGATGTGGGACCATGCAGATGTGAGCCCCACAGGGATCGAGGAGCTTGAGCCAGGTGTTCCAGGAAGGCAAACTCAGCACATCTTAGAGAACCAGGACGTATGACCTGACATTGAAGACAGCATGCACCACTGGTCAGGAGGGCAGCTGTCACAACATGGACACTGCTTTTGGCTGTGTCAGCAGAAGCCACCTTTGAAAGGCTCTAAGATGGGTGGCAGGGATCAAGTGTATGCTGTCTCTTCCAATACACGAATTAGGAGTCCTCCAAAGAAGTGTGTTCAGGACAAGCATAAAGTGGTGGCTCTTGATCTTCTTGCCATTGTGTGTCACAGTTACCAACATTCAAATTCAAATGAACCTTTAGTGGAAGGAAAAAGTCCTTCCTGGGCTGTTGTGTATATATGAACCGGTTCTGGCTGTGGAATCCCCTAGAACACAAATTGCTGGTGGCTGGGAAGTTGCTTGAGGAATTACTAAGCACACTTGCCCTGTTCTTGCATTCTTCTCTTGGCATCTGTCTAAGGCCACTTTTGGGGACAGGACACAAGCCCACATAGTTCTGGTCTGCTCCAGAGACCACGGACCTGTTCCAGGGTTTCCTTCCACATCCACAGAACTGAAGCGGGACTGGCAACAACCTTTAAGATTCATCTACCCATCACCCTGCCACAGAGGCATCTCTGGAAGGGGTCTCCAGGGTGCATCCCCTGCCACCATCAGCAGGGACCGAGGGCACGGTGCAGAGCTGCATTGCATGCCAGGGCAGACCTGGTGCTGTGGGGGTTAATGCATCTGCTCGGAGCGCTGGGAAACCAAGAGCCCTCCTGCTCCCAGGCCAGCCCTCTCCCACTGTGAAGGAGGATCTTCTATAAATCCCCTGCTGCTGTGAGCCCTGCCGGCCAGGAGCAGGCTGCTTCCTTGCAGCAGAGCTGGTGGGAAGCTCAGGGCGGTCGTGAGCGAAGCAGGTGAGTGGGCTCTTTGCTCTGTGGTGGAGGATGGCACTGTGCCACCGAGGAGGGCTCAGCTGGGTCCCCACTCCTCCCAGATGTGGACAGGGTCCCTGATGCTTGCACCTGCAAACACCCCTGCCACCCTCCTATGGGCCAGCTCCTTTGAGCTACCGAAGGTGGGTGTTGCTCCGAGGGTCCGTGCTCTGTCCCCTTTCCGCAGGGCTGGCACGGAGACGGCAGACCTCTCAGAGACCCCAGACTCCCAGGTTTCCCTGCTTGCAAAGGGGAACAGGCAGCCCTGCATCCGTTCAGAGAACCAGTCCTTATGCCAGAGCAGGGTGCAGCCCCTTTTCCACTCACAGCTTCTGAGGACACTCGGACTCAGTGAAACCCTGGGGTGCACCTGTGGAATTTGTCATTTTCGGGAGTACATCAAACTCTAAAAGTTAAAATGAGTCATCGCTTAGAAAAGCAACCAAAAGGATTCACCCTTCTTTTGTGCTCCTCCTGGCAGGCTGTGACATGTGAGAGCCTAGTATGGACCTGATCTCACATTTGGGAGGGTCTTGCACTCTGCCAGCCCAGTCCCGGCTCACGCTCTGACTGCTTAAGGCAGCGATGCTCCCTTGCTCCAGTGCATGCTGCGGTGGGGGGTGCTGATTCGTGGCGTAAAATGTGGCTGAGACAAGGAGGTTCCCCAGTTCTTCATGCACACAACTGATGCAGCATCCATCTAGCACAGTGTGTGTAAAGCACATACCAAAAATTCAGGGCAATTAAAAACGACCTCTGACAGTCCCTGTACTCTCAGGGTGGAGACTGAACAGGGAATTACGGCTGCTTTAACTGATCCTGCCAGATGTTTGTGCCTGAAGATAACCTTCTCCCGTAACTCCTCCTCCTTCCCCTCCGTGTAATGTGGGGGATGATCTTTGACAAGCTTCTCTTGAGGACCAGAGAAAACACCCACGCATTAAAGTCTGCAGCTTTGTGCAAGCCCAGGTCAATCCATGGAACTTGTTCGGTCTTTGCCGTTATCCAAGGGTGCTACATTGGGCCATAAACCTGTGCACTGACACGGGGAAGGGCAAAGACAGACGCTGTGGGTCAGAAGCCTTATGAATTTGAGGAAAGAATGGCGATATTAACACAATTTTCTGAACAGATAGATATTAGATATTTTTAAATGGAATGGTTTTACTGTTATTTAAGTTGTTTCAAAAACTTTTCTAGACTTATGGCTGGATATTCCAGAGAAGATGACATAAACCTCCATAACAGATCTCACTTAGCTGTCAAAATAGAGCAGTTTCTTAAAATCCCTCTTATGCACTCTTTCATTCACACTGCCTTCCTCCCTGTTGCTTTCCATGGGGTGACCTTGTAGGAGAGGGGCGGGAAAGACCTCCCAAGAAGATGTTAGAAAGCCGATGTGGACCACACTGAGCCAGCCTGGGGCTGTGGAGACCTCAGTGACCCTCACTGCAATATGCTGAGGGTTCACTGGCTCTGCTCCCTACAAGCACCCAAGGCAGCACGGGAACCCCTGTGGTAGATGGTCCTGCAAAGCCAGACATGAGGACCAGCGTTAGGCATGCAGAGAAGCCTGCAAATATTGTGGGGAGAGGACTCTAGAGATTACAGTCCTTGAGTCCTGTCCCACCCTTCCTGGCAGCACGAGGCAGCATGAGTTTACAGAAAGAAAACTTTCCATAAGAGCAGTTCCATCTCTCCTCCCTGTATTTCTAGTGGGAGGATGTCTAGAGACATCCTGCTTTTATACAGTGTCCTTGTAATTTCCAGCTTGTACAATTTACACACGTTGCTTTGTGAATAATCACTATCCTTCAGCTTAAGTAGATCTTTTTCCCTCCATGTATTTGTAGATGGCCTGTGTTTTGTTGGTCTAAAAGGCCCAGGCTTTACTGGTCTCCATTCCTCAGAAAGCTGCCATATTTCCACAGGCAGACCAGTATCTGTTCCTTTTCTTTCACTGGAGATTCCCAGCAAAAGCAAAAAATTCAAGATCAGAGCTCACCACAGCCCTCTCTAATTGCAATGTCACTTCTCTCTCTCGATTTGCATTTACACAAGCACTCACGGACTTTTTTTTTTTAAATTGTTCATTCCCCTGCTATACCAGGCAGCCAGAACTAGGACATGTCTACACTGGGCGTGCAACACACACACCTTCTTTCTGCCTGTGCATGGTTTCCATGTCAGAGCGTGCACGCAGGCGGAGGTGAGTACACTCAGAGTGTTTCAGTACAGCTCCTGGTAGGCTCTGCTGTATCACGGTTTTGATGGTCTCGGTGATGCCTCTGATCCAAGGTCTCACAGTGAAGGGCTCCCAGACTATCCCTGTTTCTTACTGCCTCTATGCGATTCGTGACCCTGCTGGCTTTCATTCCAGGGCAGCTATTCAGGGATGAAATGGAGCGTCCTTGTTTTACCCCGACCAGGACCAACAGCAGCCAGACCAGGACCCTATCATTCTTTTTGGGTGGCTTTCCAGCATGGGAAACCACTCAGTTATGGTCTGCTGTTCCTCTCTGCTCTGCATACCTCCTGGCACTGCTGGGGAACTTGACTGTCCTTTCCATCATCAGGGCAGAGCGGAGCCTCCACACACCCATGTATCTACTCCTTGCTATGCTAGCTCTGGCCGACCTGGGCTTGTCCACATCCGCATTCCCAACCATGCTGAGGATGCTGTGGCTGGAGGCCAGAGAGATCAGCTTTAGCACCTGCCTTGCCCAAATGTTCTTCATTCACTCCTTCACAGATATTGAATCTGCTGTCATTCTGGCCATGGCCTTCGATCGCTATGTGGCCATCTGCCACCCCCTACGATATTCCTCCATCCTCACCAACTCAGTGACCATCAAGATATGTGTGGCAATCGTCGTGAGGACCGCCCTTGTCCAGTTCCCACTCCCAATCCTGCTGACTCAGCTGTGTTTCACCAGGGTCAGCAAGCTCTCCCATCCCTACTGTTTGCATCCAGACATCATCAAACACACAGGCTCGGATACGAGGATTAACAGTACTTATGGACTTTTTGTGCTCCTCTCCACACTAGGTTTGGACTTGCTCTTTGTCCTCCTGTCCTACCTACTCATCCTTAAGACCATCCTGAACATTGCTACTTGGAGGGAGCGTCTCAAAGCCCTCAACACCTGCGTCTCACATATCTGTGCTGTCCTCCTCTTCTTTATCCCCATGATCTGCCTGTCCATGATGCACCGGTTTGGCAAACACGTGTCCCCCCAGGCCTACGTTTTCACAGCCAACCTCCATTTCCTTGCCCCACCCATCCTGAATCCTATTGTTTACAGCGTGAAAACCAAACCGATCCGGAGACGGATACTGAGGATGCTCTGCCAAAGAGGGGTCCACAAGTCCAGGGTTGCCATTTGCCAGTAAAGCCAATATGATGGTCACTGCCAACTTTCTTGCACAAGGTTCAACCCCCAAGAAGACCAAGCAGGAGATGGGAACATGCTAGACTTCTGCCGATGAAAGGATATGTGGCAAGTAAGGATATAAGGAAGGTAAAAGGTATACGGAAGGTAAAGGATACATACATAGATACCTGCAATGTAAGAACCACGGTTTGTAAGAATATCTGGTTAATGGCTCTTCAACATATAAACAGAGGCCAAAGACAGGAAAAATAACAAATCACACCTAGCTACACAAACCCAAGACCCCAGGAGATAACAGAGACAATAATGCAGACCACAACCTTCAGGTCAGTGATTGAGGGGCAGCTGGAGGAGCCAGGAGGAAAGAGGTTCAAGCAGAACTGCTGAGAAGGGAGAAAGAAAACTGTCATGGGTCCCCTGGGAAAGAGCAGACTTAGTGCTGGATATTCGATGGGGCTTGTGTAAATTTTTATATGGGGTGATTTAAGGGGCTTGTGGAAGTGTGCAAAATGTATAATGGGATGTTTAGAAGAAGGACGAAAGGGAAGGGAAAGGAAGGATACAGGTGTATTGGGAAGGAACCAGCACGGGAAAATGGAGGGGGGCTGGCAAAGGGGCTGATCAAGCAAAACCAAGTAACTGGTCAATGCACTCTCCAGGCCACGCACCTGATAAACCACAGCCTGTCCTGTCTGCTCATCAAACTCGCTTCTGGCTCCTTTTTGAGTGACCTCATTGTCTGTATACGGGGGTACATGTGTGGGATTTGGTGACAAATGTTAAGCTGGACTAACTGATGAATGGGAGGAGACCAGAACCTGGAAAGACCCAAGGCTGGAGCTGGAGGCTGGACAAACAGGGCCCAGGGTCTGGGCATGGACCTGGACAGGCTTCTGGTTTGCTCCAGGGCTTGAGGGACCCACAGACACAAGAGTGACTGCGAACCAAGCAGGAGAGGGTTGTGTCCTGTCCTGACCATCCATCAAGGAGGAATGGGGCTGGGTCGTGCTGGTTATGTCCACGTGAGCATTGCTGGTGTCGATGTGGGTGCCAGGGCAGGCACTGCTCTCTGTGAGAGTCCTTTTGGCCACCTGGGGGCATGTGTGGCCCCAGAGAGACCAGGCTGGTCACTGACCATTTGGACTTGATCCATTATATGTGAGGCAGAGGGTGAGGGTCATTAGGATCAGAGGGGTCCAGGTCTGGCAAGGTTCACCCTCCACAAACACAGCTGGACTGGCATCCCAGACAGGGGGCTGATAATAGCAGCAGCTCCCAGGTCTGCAAGGGGAATCCTTTATATAAAGTAATGACTTTTGAACTCTCAGATATTAACCAAAAGTATTGCCTTCTCTTTAAAACACAGTTGCTTTCCTCCCTGGGCTTTTCTTTGTTTCACCTGGAGCATTTTGCCTGGGTTAGGCTACAACACCAGATTTCTTGAAATAACTGTCATTCCTGAATTAGCACACACTAATTAGTATGCTGGCGTTTCCATAAGGCACTGCAGCACAACGCCTCCTCAGACTGGCTCATTTAGACTTACAAGATTGATTTCTTCCCACTTGAGCTGATGGGGCAGTGCTGTTTCAAAAGGAGCTGTTCTCTTCCAGCTGACCCAGAGGTGCAGGCACTGTATAAACTGTCTACCCTTGGAAGGACATTTTAAAACAGTTTAAACATCTAAGAACTGTTTTCATGTTTTCTGCCAGTGTTTGTTATGGATTGCGCACCCAGCACTGTAACAAGTAAGATCAGCATGTCCTTGGGAGTGCTCTTACTGAGAACCATAAATATTTTAAAAAGTGGTCCAGTGGATTCCCCCAGCCTTTCCAGGCTCAGACCCCTTGGTACACATCTATATAACCCCTGAAGGCACATATATGCATCCTCCTATGTATAATGAAATTACAAGCCCCATCTAAAGACCCTGGAGACCAGTAATTCTGCTTGTCCCAGCATCAAAGTTTTGGGTTGTTCTGGTGAAAGCTTCAGTCAGACAACCTTCACCCGAGAGCTGCTTGGCAGAGCCTTGCTCACGGGTGAGACCCGCTGTCCTCAACCTCAGAGCTGTCCTCAGACCCTCTCCCTTGGGGAAGAGCTCTGCAGCATGTTGTGGATTGCAAAGCTTTCTACAAGCTCAAAAAGCAGCCAGATAAATTCATGGGAAAGCAATCCTTTGATACCAAAACAGCCTCTCTGGCTGAGGAGACCCTGTGCTCTTCTGCGTTGAGGAGCACCACTGCGTGTTTGCCTTGTGCTTAAACTCTTCCCCAGGGATCTGCCGGTGGCCAGGCTACTGGGTTAGACCAGCTCGGACTGGCTCCTTGCAGCCCTCCCATGTCGGTGCAGGCTCCGGAGCGAGTCCTTCCATCCCAACTTGGGAGCCCGGAGGCACCAGCGCGGCCGGAGCCGGACCTCGTCTCGCCAGTCGAGAGCGTCGGCAGCAGCAGCAGGGAGGTGTGAAGCCAGGATCCCGCAAACTCCCGCTCCCCTTTCCCGGGGGGCTCCCGCCGCCCAGGGTACCCCCGGCAGGGGCGGGCGGGCGGAGCGCGGCTCGTTGCTTCCCTCTGCTGGGGGATGCGGGATGCGGGATATGGGATGGGGGATGCAGGACGGGGGATATGGGATGGGGGATGAGGGATGCTCCCAATCCCTGCCGCCCCCGGCCCCGGTGGCCTCAGCCCAGGGTGGGGAGCTCCTCATGGAAACAAGGAGGGAGGGACATACCTCCGCTTTGGAGACCGCAAATGAGAAAGCAAATCCATGGGGTCGCACAGGTTGTCTCATGCAGACGCACCCCATGGGCTCTTTGTCCCATGTCAGGACCTTCACAGAAAGGTTGTTTCTCCTTTTCTTTTTCCTTTTCTCATTTTCCTCCTTTTTCTGAAGGAGGGAGACAGTCCAGAAGTGAAGTCTCCATGAGAGGGTCCTCACCTGAGCAGCTTACTGCAGAGGAAAGCCAGTGAAGCCTCTGTCAGAGAAAGGACACACGTGCACAGAGACCTGCACACCACACACATCCCCCAAATACAGCTGCTGCATTCAAAAGGTGGTTGTGTGATTTGGGGAATTTTAGGTTGAAAACCCAAAAGCTGAGGAACTTAAACCCCATGCCTGCTTTTCAGACCTGAGCCGTAGCTTGCCACCACTGTGGGACAGGAGAAAGGAACTCCTGAAAGCTGCTGGGCAATGCCAAAACCTGCTGTCCTTGGGACTGCTCTAGGTCCTGGTCCCTGAGGACAGGGTGAGAGAGAGGAATGAGGTGAGCTCAGTCCCCCACCCTGAGACCCTGTGAGAGCTATATGTCACTGACTCCCCTGCAGGGAAGAATACCCAAATTGGGTCTGGGACATAGATAATTCCAGCTTTACCAATATAAAATTGATTTTCAGGCATTAGAAAGTGTTGGTCTGACTATGCCTCAGATATGTCAAGTGGATCACTGAGGCTTGAGGACCTTATTTAATTAAAACCATGAATTCTTACACTACAGTCAATCTGAGCCAGGGGGTTATGTGCTACAATATCTGTGCTGGGGCTGGACAGCCATAAAGTATGCACATGCCAGCAGCAGGTGACAATGACTTTTTGCAGATATCCCAGTTTTAGGGGCTTGAAAATCTAATCTTGAAATGTTGATTCCCAAGATGCCAAGTCACAATTTTCCTGAGACATAAAAGGAAAAACAAAGAAAGGAAAAGAAAGAAAGGAAGAAGAAAGGAAAAATAAACTATCTGGCTGAAAAAGAAAATATCTCACTGAAGTCCATCTGCCTGTTTTTATTTCAGTAACTAAATTTAGATTTAGTGCTTAATTTAAGGTACCCAAGTTTGACTTTTTTCATATTTTTATTAGTTTCCATTCCGCCACAACCTCTTTCTGCTCACCCACTTGTTGACCATTCCCATTCTTTGTTAATATTGGATTTTCTTTTTATGCCCCCAAAGAGAGTCCTCGCAGACTGCAAGCCAATGCTGAGCACTCAGACCAGGAATGGCGATGAACGCCTGCTGCAGAGAGCAGACACCTTTAGTGTATTAATGACCCTGCTGCTTGAAACAGCAGCGCTTGAACACCCACAGAGGCAGGCAGAAAGGGCTAGGGGCAGTGATCGCAGCAGATCCTGTGTCATCGCTGCCGGCCTGGCTGGAGGAGGTCAGCATCACTCGTCTGTGTGTCCTCAGCCATCCCACCTCATCCCGATCCCGCAGTGAAAGAGATGACACAGCACTCTGAAGGCTTTTTGTGCTCCGTCCCGTGCCACAATCTGCAGAGGCAATGGAAGGTATTGTCTCACCAGGCAGCTCACATTAAAGGAATTCCACTCAAAACCCCATTAATTTTGTATACTTTTCATCACGTTTGTGCAAGCAGCACAAATCAAAGCTCTGCCGCTCCCAGCTGCCCGTGAGCCCCATGGGGACTCAGGGGGAGCGTATAAATATCGCCACCTCCCTGCCCTCTCTGCGGGTGTCCCCTCAGGTTCAGAGTTGGATATCTTCATTCCTGGCAGTCATGGGAGCTGGTGAGTTGTTTGCAGTAGTTGTCATTTGGCAGGTTTCTGTGGCCGAGGTGCCTGATTTGAACCAGAAGGTAAAATTCTGCAGTTGGGAGAAACCCCCCCCCCCCCCACNNCCCCCCCCCCCCCCAGACTACTCCGAGCTGCAGCTTCAGGCTCTGAGACCATTTTCCAGGCAGGTTTTGTCACGTAAATGCTGCTTCTTTGGCTCCAGGGTCCTTCTCTGACCTGAAGGCTGTGCTACCTGCAGCAGCTACCTGCAGGAGAGTTTCCCAGGCTCCACCTGAATCAACATTTCACACAGGAGATCACAGCCTGGCTCTAAAAAGCTGATAGCCTGCCTGATGACCCCATGCTGCCTTTCATGTATAATTCCCAATAAGGGGACCAGGATGTGCATTCAAAGAAGAAAAAGACTATCAGCAAAGCCTTCTGCTATTGTAACCGGGTTATTGCTAGTCAAAGCAGTTGGAGACCTAGCCCTGGCCACCCGTCATCTGAGAAGGGTTCATGGCTCTTCTTCGCATTTCGACTAGTTTGGCTGATGCTGCCCTCTTGGGTGGCTTTGTTCTTTCTCTGAAAATACTGCAAATCACCTTCTCAGTAGGGCTGAGGAACTTGCAGAGGAGGGGGAAGCACAGACAGAAGTCCCAAGGTAGCACCAAGGAGAAATGCTGCAGCAGTCCCGGGTGTGCACAGAGAGGACTTCGCACGCACAAACCCTGTGCACGTTGGGTGACCGGAGGATTTGGGCTTGTTCGGTGCACACCTGGTGGCAGATGTGGCCAGGAAGATGTGACACAGTGTGGGGCAGATTACACTAGGGCAGCAGCACTGCTGGGTTGCTTTTCACCCAGCTGCAGTGCAAATGCTCCCCCCCGTTATACAGTGGGGAAATCCTTGGGCAAACAGCAAGGATCCTGTCTCCTCTGTGCATACTCTGTGCCCAGGTTGCACGGCTTTCCTACCAACAGCTACGCTCTGCTTTAGACCTCTGCTTCTGACTTTGCTTTAAAATTCAGCAGCTGTCCTGCCTGCCCGGCACACGGTTGTTCCCTGAGATCACGTACTCTGCGGGGTGCTGGTCTTCCACTCCGCTTTGTTCTGCACAGGTTCATGGATCATCTTTTCATATTGATGCGATGCAGCCATCAGTAACAGCCTTGTTGCCCTGGATGCTGTGGGAGCCTTCCCTGACTTGCAGGGACCCTACTCTCCCGCCATGCAAAATGCGGTGTGAACGAGTGAGGAGAGAGGTGAGGTGGGTACTGAAAGAAAGAGCATGTTGTATCAAATTTGTGTGCATTGGTCCCAACTTGTCACCTGCCTTGTATGCTTTTGGGGACTACAGAACAAAAACACAATAAATACCACTAGTTGGAGCTGGAGGGGCTGGATTCCTGAGTCCTTTGCCAATCTTTTGCAGCAGCTTGTGAGCTCTGGTAAAATCCTTTGCTGGATTTCAATATCTGAATCTACAAAACACACCTTTAAATTTAATTTATTACTTGATTTGGAGTCAGTATCTCAAGTACACTTCCCTGATGTGTAGGGGAGTGATTTTTAGAAACACTTTGGGATCCAGAGAGATAAAGTGCTCTAGGCAAACTCAGGTGGGTTTTCCTGTATTATGAACTGTGCTCCCCACCTCTTCCCCTATTTTCACTTACAGGGAAAGGAGTCCAAACTAATTCAGATACCATCTTACCATGGCAGCTCTCAATCAAACCAGCTTGCAGCCTGCCTCCTTCCTTCTGCTGGGCATGGCAGGCCTGGAGGACCTGCACACCTGGCTCTCCATACCATTCTGCCTGATGTACATCACGGCGCTCCTTGGCAACTTCATCCTCTTGTTTGTCATCGTGATGGAGCGAAGCCTCCACGAGCCAATGTACCTCTTCCTGGCCATGTTAGCAGTGGCAGATCTTGTATTATCCTCCTCCACAGTGCCCAAAGCCCTGAGCATATTCTGGTCCCTTTCCAAGGAGATGTCCTTCCACGCCTGCCTTACCCAGATGTTCTTCACACACATGAGCTTCATTGCAGAGTCAACTATTCTGCTCGCCATGGCATTTGACAGGTACGTGGCCATCTGCAACCCCCTGCGATATGCCACAGTGTTCACACACTTGATGATAGCCAAGATAGGGCTGGCTGCAATAGCCAGGAGCTTTTGTGTGATGTTCCCAACAATATTCCTCCTTCAGAGGCTGCCATACTGTGGACACAGCACCATGCCACACACCTACTGCGAGCACATGGGCATCGCCCGGCTAGCCTGTGCTGACATCTCCATTAACATCTGGTACGGCTTTGCCACCACCCTTCTGTCTCCAGGTGTGGACATTGTGCTCATCGGGGTATCGTACATCCTTATTCTCCGAGCTGTCTTCAGGCTCTCATCCAGGGATGCCCAGCTCAAGGCAGTTGGCACCTGCAGCTCTCATGCCTGCGTTATATTAATGTTCTACACGCCAGCATTTTTCTCATTTTTCACTCATCGGTTTGGCCACAACGTCCCCCGCCATGTTCACATACTGTTGGCCAATCTTTATGTGCTCCTGCCACCCATGCTAAACCCCATCGTCTACACTATGAAAAACAAACTCATTCGAGAAAAGGTGTCTCACGTGCTCTTCAGGCAAGTGTGGTGACAGGGATGCTATTCCTTTGAAAGGAATATCTGATCTGTCTGAGGTGATTCATCCAGCAGGAATCCCACCACGAGGACCTCCCTTGCCAGCTCCTCCGCAGACCCACAGACCTCGTTCTTAAAACTGCGTCTCTTGTGATAACCTGCATTTGCTTTTTCTGGTTAATCTTTAACTCTCCTTTGTACCCACTGAGAATAACTGCGTTTACTGATAAGTGCTTTCCAGTCCTTGCGATTGCTGTGTTCCATAATTAACGGATACAAATTGCTGATATTCCTAGCATAATATTGACGGATATGTCCAGTACTCTGCTGCAACATTTTAAACTTCATTGAAGTATTTATTCCTTCCTTTTTTTTTTTACCAAAGAAAGTGGACAGAACATCATTCTCCATTAGACAATATTCTAAGAGGAAAATTAAAGAAGAAAATCATGTTTGGTTAAACTATTTATGCAGTTAGATCACTCAGAGTTATATGCATTTCTTCTAATTAATAACATCTTATTGTGTGCAGTACAAGAAGCCACATCTGACTGTAAAAATGGTGCACCTCTCCACTGGAATTTTATTCCCAAGCCTTAGCAGCGATTCAACTTGGCACTGGGTGATGAGTTTGCACTTGAACTTTTAACCTAATTCTCATTGCCTTCTGAGCTGTGTGACTCCACCACCCCTGCAAGGCTTTACCAACCCACCCATGCAATCACGGTCAGACCCCTCAGCTCCGATGCAGCTCACTCCACAACTGTGGAGTCCCATCTGGTTCTTGCAGCTTTCTGGTGGTCAAGGTACAGATCTGTTTGGTTTTCACACTGGACACAATAGTGTTCATCATGGTGGGACCAGCAAGCAGACGTCAGCTATGAGGGTGTGAGCAATGGGAGAAGCCTTTTTTCCCAAACTTGTGAATTATAGACAGACCAGTCACAGGGATGTAGAAGATTAGGACAGCGCAGTCATGGGAGGTGCAAGTGTTCAAGGCCCTGGACTGCTTCTTCTTGGATGCAATAATCAAGACAGTCATAAGGACCATGATGTGCAACAGAACAAGTAGTAGTGAGTCTAAATCCGTTCAGGAAAGAGCAAACACTTAAGCCATAAATGCTTCTGTCTCATAAATGTTACATAAACATGACAGGGCCACACTGATGATATCCTGCTGTAGACAAGAAAGAGTGCAAGAGACCATTTACCCAGTGAAATTGCAGCATCTTCAGGAGAAAGGAGGCCAGGAACACCAGAAGTACTGCCTGGATGGTCAACCCAATACCAGTCATGGTGCCACGGAGTTTGTCAGGAGAGATGTGTGCCTCGGGGGCTGCAGCTCATCACAAAGAGGTCAAAAGCTATGGCCATGAGCACAGCAGATGGTGGAGAAGGTGTAGATCAAATACATCTAGTTGAGATATGAGTCAAAGTGGACGGCTTGGTAATAAAACCCACACAGCCCGGGCTCCAGCATTTCCAGCTTGTCACTGTCTGCTGTACTGGGAGATCGGGACTGGACCCAGTGCCCAGACGCAGTTTCACCAGTGCAGAACTGGGAGTGAACCACTGTCCTGCACAGTCTGCATGCCCCAGCACCCTCAAAGACCCACCACCAGCCACCTTCACTGCAAGATCTCCTGGTGATGCTGGGGTAACTGGTACCCACCAGCACCCCAGGCCCTTTTCCACAGATCTCCTTTCTGGCCAGACAGTCCTCACCTAGAACAAATGCACCAATTAAAATTGAATCTAAAACAAAATCTGTGGGACCAATCTATTCAGACCCTAGGCCATCTGTGGCAACAGCACACTACGTCCTCAAGCACTGTTTTTATTTGTGGTAATATTGTCAATAACAACTGACTGTTACGACTCAGCTGCATATTTGAACTCTGTGTGATCTACTTTCTAAGCAACCTCACATTTCATAATCCTTGAACCATTCTGATTTCAGTGAGGTTATCAACCCACAACCATTTCTATTTACAACCCTACTATCTCAACCATCCCAAATAGCTTTGATGCCCACTTACAGCCTCCTCTTCTGGAGCTGTGATGGGCGTAAGCCACAGCTAGAAACCCTCTGATGGAAATACCTCCCCCACTTCAGTCAGCAGTCCCTCTGTTACATATAGTAAACTGATTTTTTTTTTTCTTTTCGGGAATTTCCCACGGAATAAAAAACCTGTCTCCTGCCAGGCTTGATTGTCAATCAATTTTGAAAGCCTTTTTGTCAGAAGTGTGATATCCATCATTCCAGAGAGACAGACACACAGATAACCATTCATAAAACACCTAGCATTTCTAGCAGCGCTCACGAAATTAATATAGCCGGCTGCTGTATTTTTCACCAAATCACACAGTTTACACCTGAAGTGGGGTTGAAATCTAAATAGTCAGAGTTGAGTTTATCTTATAATCCATGAGAAAGTAAAAGTGGAAAGGCTTAGGAGGCCAAATCGGTCAGTGATCAGACCATGTCTCTCACAGAGCAATCGCACGTGTCTCACAGGCTGTTGCTCTGGATGCATCCCTGTGCAACGTCCCTCATCCCAGAATGGTTTTTTTCAGACCGTTCCTTCAATTTATCAAAATCACCCAGGCCACTAACCTTTTTTTTTTTTTTTTTTTTTTTTCCTGTGCTTCTGGAGAAGCTGTGGATTTAATAAGCATTTTCTTTACTCTGCTACCCAGGCCAATATAAGGTCCAGGATGCTCCTTTAGATTCTCACTTCATCTTTCTTTGCAGTAGCACACGAAATGGGATTTGAAACTTCCCCATAATGGTTCCAGCTCAGCAATAGTCTCTGATTTGTTTATTAAATTATTATGTAATATGCATGCTAATTAATCTCAAAAATTAAGAGAGATATTCTTTTCCCCTGTGTACGAGCTTTGCTACCCTTCTACACAAGAGAAATGATCTGATTGATATGATTTGTATTTGACAAATTCATAAAAGTTTCTGCTTGTCTTGTTATTTGCCAAAAAAATATTATTTGATCATTCATTTATGTAAAAATTTTCTAAGGATTGTGACTAAATTTTACCCTAGAGTCTAAACGCAGGAGTATGAACATCCCAGGGAGTCCCTAACCGGTGAATTGCTGGCAGCTGGGAGGTTTTTCGGGGAGCACCACGAAGCTCGGTGGTGGGAGGACCTGTGCCCCGTCCCCGGGGTGGGCGGCACAGCCCAGACCCCTCCAGGCTGTCAAGCTGTGCGTGACTCCAGAGACGGTGACCACCACCGACCCCTCTGGCCAAAGCTGTGCCAGGACGGTCCCCACAGTTTGCCCATACAGACTTTGCCTCCACCGACCCCCTTCCTATACTTTCCTACCTGCTGCTACTGGAGTGTTCAGACCTTCTTTTTTTCCAATTTTAAAGATTTTTTTTTTTTTCTCCGCCTTATTCCAGGCTTCTGCTCTTTCTTCCCTCCCTCCCCATGGTATCTGAACAGCACCGATGAGGTAAAATTTCTTGCTTTAGTAACACCTGAGCCTGAGATGAGATCAGTCACCAACCTCAGTGTGTTACAGCAAAATAGAAATGGACCGTTGCCTCTAACAGTTTCTCCAGACTCACCCTAGCTTCACTGAACAATATCAGGGTCTAAATCCAAATATGGGAGGAGAGGCTGTGTATGTCACTTCAGGCCCCACCATGCTCCAGTAACAGAGAGCACTCCACACTCTTGGAGTAACTGGAAAAAAGTTTCAAGGGCAAGATAACAATTAGTTTTCTCTTGATGACTAAGAGCAAAGTGAAGAATCTGGAACGTAAGACCCATCAATAGACTGATGTTTAAGCAAACATCTGGATAGATGGATACATAGACAGATGTTTTCCTACACAAATAATGGAGCATCTCCTGTGGCCAGTGCAGCAGAATCAAAGCCTTTGGCTTGTCATGATCTTTGCATAGCACTAAAAATCCCTTAAATGCATTTTATATGAGAGGTGTATGGACTCCTGAGGGAGGATTTGTCGTGCAGCTCTGCAATCCCTGTAGTGATTTACTCAGCTGGGATGCTCAGCTGATACTTGTCCCTTTAAACTGCAGATCACCTTTAACGTCCCACAAGCAGTGAAACTCTCCTGTGTGTTTATTCAGCCTAGAACAGTCTTCGCCTGCTTTAAATTCTGTGCTTAATTTCTTTTTAATCTCATTGATTGCAAAAGACAGAAAAGGATGAGTTCACTTTACGACAGCATCAGTGGGTCACCAGTGTGCTCCAGCTGAAGGGGGGCTGTGAAACGGCAAGCCAGGTGTTGGCCCTGTTTGAACGGAAGAGCAAACATCGTTATACACTTACACATCTTCCTGATACAAACCTCCCACGTTAACAGTGTCAATAACACTAATAAATCCAAGGAGTGCAGACTTCAGAACTTCCAAGCCTTTTATATACAAGCCTTTTATATATGGAAATGCAGTACTCAGATCACCAGCTAAAATTCTGTTCTTTATGGTATTTACAGATACAGCCCTTCTGCTGGACCTTGAGTCACCACCACAGGGGCCGGGTTACACTTTTAGAGCTACAGATGTAAACGGGCAGCTACGGCTCCAGCTCACAGCAAGCAATCTGCTCCTGCCCGCGCATCAGGAGGATGCTGTGCTGCGAGGACGAGCTCTCCCCGACCCCGCTCCCTCCATCCCCCGGGGTGGACGTCTGCCAACCGCCCTCCTCCTATTTCTTGGGGAAACCAGCAGTGGGCAACAGGTAGCCAAACGCTGGGGTCTCTGCACGTTGGCCTCCCAAGTTAAGGTCAAAGCAATCTTTAGATCTAAATGCAGGTTGAGAGGAACACCGCTGAGAGGAGTGGTTGGGTCCGCAGCTCCCTTCCTGCCTGTGGTGGGCTGGCAGCACTCCGCGGGCTGCACACCTCACCCCAGCGAGGCCCCCGAGCCGGTCCCACAACCTGTCCCACCCTCCCAAGGTGCAGCTGGACCCCATCATGGTCTACAGCATCAACAGGCAAAGTGGCCCACAGTGACCAGGATGGGACAGAGTACAGCTTAAGATGCCTAAGTGGGAGAGGGACAGACACAGAGCTGCAGGCTATGGCCAGGAAGGACCCAGAGGTTGCAGATCCAGCTGCCAGGCATGGGACACTTGCTTCAACATCTGTATGGGGATTTGCACAGCTGTGCCGTAGGCCAACAAGGTGTCTGGTGTGGGAGACTGGATCAGCCATGAGGCTACTGGTCACCCAGTTCCTCTGCTGGAGGAGCCCCCCACACTTTGGTGGCACTGGAAGGAGGATCAGAGCTGGAAGGATGAGAGCTGCTGGTGTCATTACACTCCTCAACCTCCTGCTCCTGCTCTGCCAGTCTGACACTGACCTCTGCCATGCCGTGCCAACAGCTCGCACTGGGAGCACCAGCCTGACCACAGCCATCTCCCGCCTCTGTCTGTCTGTCTTTTTGCAGCCTGCACTGAGAAGAGCGAAGGGGGAGAACCTGGTGCTGTGCGTGTCCCCAGGGAGGTGGATGGGTCTTGCACCACCGGAGACTTCCCCAGGCCCTGCTCATCCCTGCCGTCCTTTGCTGATGCTCAGGGGCGGTGAGGCAGGTGGACACGCTCCTTTTTGTGCATGTGGGGGTGTGGAGAGAAGATGAGGCAGAACCTGTCCAGGGAGGGAGGAACGTTTCTGCCGTTGCATTTCAGCAGGTGATCACCTCGTGTTCAAAGCAAATGGAAAGCCTCCAGCTCCAGTGGTTCACGGGCAGGGACATCCCCTGCAGCGTTTCTGTGCCTGCAAACCCAGCGTGTTCAGGGTGGAGAAGGAGCCCGGTCACACGTGAGCAACAGATACCAAAGGGGCTGCAGGATCACCTCCCACTGCCTGCGCCGCTCACTGGGACACCATGCTGAGCCGGGCTCTGGGGGTGGGTGGTTGCTGATTTAGGTCACTGCTGCACTAAAGATTTCTCCTACGGCTCCTACCTTGGGGATGGTTATCAAAGTCACAGCGTGCCTCCTGCACTGGCAATGCACGTCCATCCCCGAGGCTATGGTCCCAGTGCTGGTCTCCATCAACAAGCCCCTCATACCACCAAGAATGAAAAGAAAAAGCTTTACTGGAGCTGGGAGCACTGGGGAAGACACAGTGTGGCACCCTGGGATGCTCCTGGGACGTGGCTGGGGACCACAGGGCAGCTATGTCCTCCGGAGCCTCTCACATGTGTGCACCAGGCTCTGAAGGACGGAGAGCCCAGCTGTGGCCCAGAGGTCCCCGGGATCGGTGGTGGGCACACGTCGGCCCCGTGGCCCCAGAGGCAGCTGTCCTGAACAAACATGGGAAAGCACAGGAAACCTCACCTTATCTCAAAGCTGGATTTCAAGTCAACCAGCAAAACACCATAAAAATGCAAACTCCTGATTCCACTGGGCATGAAACAGAAATGTGAGATATGTTCCACAAATCTCAGAGTTGCTCTTCTAAAGCTATATTTAGCTGTGAAGATTGCTACCTTTCAGACTGGGAGAACAGCTTGCGAGTTTGAAATATTTTTATAGTTTTTCTGGCTGTAAGTTCATCTAATAAAAGATGGCACTTCTCACCACAAAGTATATTTGTCTGACATATTTGTAGCTACATACTTACAGTAGCTACGTATTTATAACAATATTTTTATAGCTACAACAAACACTACCTCAGCTAGCTCTGCCCTCGGAGCTCCTGTGTGGGCACAGCCACCAGCCCTCTGCCCGTGGTTTCCTGATGGCTCCGGAGACTTTCTCAGGGACTCACGTCCAGCAGTTTGCTTTGCACTTGCCAGCGCAGGATGCTGGGGTTGGCACCGAGGATGAAGCACGTTGACTGATGCTCAGGAAGGAGTCGGGTGTGTTTCACAGTCGTTGCGGTGCAGGACTGTTAGGGAGGGAAGGGATGTGCATCTTCTGTTTCCCAGATTCCTCCTCGCGTGGGATGCGTAGCCTTCTTGTGAAACAGCCTTGGAGATCTGAGCGAAAGTGTAAACAGACCTGGAGGAGATGAGGTTTAGAATCTTGTTTTCAATTCTGCCCGGAGATGCAGGGAGTTCATTTCGCTTTAAAATGCTGTGCTGAAAAATACTATTAATCAGTATACAGGATTTCCTTGGGGCATATGTTTTCTAAAATGGCTAGAAATGTCTAACATAATGAGTTAGAACTATTAAGAAAAAAAAAGTATTGGTGGAAAAAAACAGTATGGCTGAAGGATAAGACCTGGGGATTGCAATCAGAGCACATGTGATGGTGAAAGCATTTCCAGCAGGCAGTGATGCTTTGCCCTCATGATTTTACCTGAGAGAATAATTTTTCAATAAAGCGTAATGAAAAATCCATGTATTATTCAAAATGTTGTACTGCCATTTTGGTGTGGTTTTAATAAGTGAAAAAGAATAGCAATCGGGTATTTCTCCTTCTTGTATGTGAGCCAGGGCACACAGCACCAGGCAGCGGCAGCACCCTGACCTTCCCCTCCGTGCTCATGGCCCTCCCAGGACCATGGTTTCTGTCTCTGGTCTGTACCAAAGAACACAGGCTGGGAAACGGGGACCCTCCGAGTCCCGGCAGGGTGTCAAAGCCAGGTGGGAGGTTCCTTGTCCCAGTGGGACTACAGTTATTTCAAGGGAAGAAGAAGTACAAATCTGTGCCTGCAGGCATGAGTGAACTCCCCATCGAGTCCCCACCAGCCGGGCAACGGAGCAATGAAGTGTGATCAGGCATTGCACGAGAAAATCAAGGCAGCCTTAAATCTCAGATTCTCTCCAGGATGAGCTGCAAGATGCAGGGGTGATACACAGGCAGAATGGAGAATTAGAGCAAGCTGTACTCGGGAGCATTGTCCAACGCACTGGTTTCCCTTATGCTTCAAGCCTTTGTGCATTAAACAGAGAAGGTCTGCTAATTTTTTGCACCGAGAGGTTGGTGCCCATTTGCGTGTAAGATGACATTTTAATGTTGCCTGTTGGCAAATCCAAAATGGTTTTAGGATTTAGCTTTCAAGGTAAAACAAGGTGTGGTTTCTAACCATGACTGTAACTCACTGCTGGAACTAGTGACCGCAGATGGTGGTTGTCGTGGAGCGCAGAGTCTTTGGGGGAAACTGAGGAGGAACTTTTTCCCTTTGAGGGTGGCAGAGCACTGGAAGAGGCTGCCCAGAGAGGTGGTGGAGTCTCCGACTCTGGAGACATTCAAAACCCACCTGGACACCGTCCTGTGCAACCTGCTCTGGGTGACCCTGCTCTGGCAGGGGGGTCGCACTAGATGGTCTCCAGAGGTCCCTTTCAACCCCTGTGATTCTGTGAAACATTAGAGCTGAGGTAACGGATGACATCAGACCCATTGTCTCACCTGTTTTTAAAAGCTGTGTCCTGAACATCAGGAAGAAAATGCATATCTAATACAGAGGAAAAGGAACAGAAGGAGGGGAAGTTACTGAAAAACGCCTGCCCTGGGAACCCTCCCAGCCCCTCCACTCACACAGTTTTCCTGAACTTGGAGAAATCACTCTTTTGAGTTTAAAGTGGATGCATTATTGATAGGAAAAGTTTCCTGACTGCATTGACTGAATTTTAGACATCTCGATAGTGCTTTGCAGCTGGCTGCACACAAGATACACAGAGTGTCTGCCACAGCTATGAAACACATATGATGATAAATATCATTGTCTCTTTTACTCAGCAATTCAAACTTTCTACAAGCCCTTTGTCGTGGTTTAACTCTGGTGGGCAGCTCAGCCCCACGCAGCCACTCGCTCACTGCCCCCCCAGTGCGATGGGGAGAGAATTGGAAGGGTAAAAGTGCAAAAACTTATGGGTTGAGATAAAGACAATTTAATAGGTAAATTAAACCTATCCTTCTTTCTTCATCTTTTATTGCTGAGCACGACATCCTATGGTTGGGAATGCCCATTTGGTCAGTCGAGGTCAGCTGTCCTGGCTGTGTCCCCTCCCAGCTCCTTGTGCACCCCAAAGCTACTCGCTGGTGGGGCAGGGTGAGGAGCAGAAAAGGTCTTGATGCTGTGCAAGCACTGCTCAGCAGCAGCTAAAACATCCCTGTGTTCTCATCAACACTGCTTTCATCACAAGTCCAAAATGTAGTCGCATACAAGCTGCTATGAAGAAAATTAACTCTATTCCAGCCAAAACCAGTACACCCTTCCTTCTCATTTCTTTCAGTTTTCATTTCTTTCCTTCATTTCATATGTAAACAAAATTCCATAGGTCTATGTTTTGGCATTTAGTATTTTGCCAGAAATATCCTTATCAACGGGATAAGCGCTTGAGTCTCTGCTTTAAAACGAGCAGTAACACAAAATGTCCTATCACCTTGTTGTCCTTCAAACAACCACCCATCTCCTGCCCCATTCTTTGTCTGTCTCTCCCTCCTGGACCACCGTCATCTTCCACTGAGATGCCTCAATGACCATTCTCAATGTTCTCCACAACACTTTCAATGTTGTCTTCACCCCCTTTCTCAACCACTTTATGTTTTTGCTCCCTGTTATCCCCATCTCTCCAAAGAGATTCCTACTTACCAGCCCAAGCCCAAGAAGAGCTCTTTCTTACCCTAAGTATATGCTGTTAACTGGGGACATGTCACTTACTATGAGCAGAAACTTTTCTTTTTGGTGTGTCCAGTTCCTTTGCTTGCCAGTGCTCTCTGGAGTTTCCAACACTTGTTTCTCTTTCCAGCCTTCTCAGCAGGTTAAAGAATTAAGAACTGTATTTTCCCAAGTGACAGAGCTGTCTTTGAACCACAGCCATTAAATAATTATTTCATTCATTGGATAACACATGGCTGATCCATATAAATCAAGATATAGACATACCGTCGAAGTGTCACACAAGTCCAGCACTGATATTTATTTATCTGAAATTTTGCAGTTGCAAGTGTAATTTTGTTGTTGTTGTTGTTGTTTAGCATTTTTGTTGTTATTTATCATCTCAGTCATGTAGCCCAGGAAGAGAAGTAATTGGTAGCAGTAGTATTTAGTGTCTGTACCTTTGCTATACGTTGATGCATGGATCAGATACTTTAATATAATATTACAGGTGTAGAATGAAAAGACAATCCCTGCTGCCAAGATCTTCAAATCTAAGGACAGGAGAGGAGAAAGAAATGAGGGGAGAAAAGGAACAATGAACAGCATGGGTCATCATGAGAGGCTGCAGGATCTGTATGCATCACTGTACGATACCAGGCAAACAAGACAATATACTGCAAATTATGGATTTCATGAACAGAATCAGCTGGAAAACAGAGGGGGTTGAGATTATTTAAATTTCCATTTTAATGTTGCTCCTCTTATCAAAATCATCTGGAACAGACGAAACTTCATACGCAGTAAAACAGCAAGACAAATATCAAATAATCATCCATGACTATTGCACTGTCGCTGAAATTGGCTTGTGACTGATTGCGCGGCCCTTAGATGGAAGAGAACGTTACTCAGATACTCAGTAAAAACATATGAAGGAGTCAGAGGACACTGAGGATAACTGCAAGAAACTGTGGGCTGTAAAATGCTCTAAGGGTCAGCTAAAATCTGTGGACCTGATGAAACTCCTAGCTGTCCCTTATCAGGGGCAGGGGCCGGCCCCGAGTGGCAGCTGTGACCCACTCCCCACGCTGTGATTTCTGAGGAGTTGGTTTTAACGTATGCATATCCATAATAACTGTTAATACCTTCGCTGAGTCGATGCCCCACATGACGCAAAGCAAATGCACTTTCCAAATGATGAACTGACATCCAGACCATTATGTTAAGTGAATGTTTCCCAGAGCAGGGATCTCTGCCAGGGACATCTCTCAGGTCCCACAGTGTCATGGGGAGAAGCTCCTTCTTGGCATGAGGACCCTGAGGATGCCCCTGCAGATTTGTTTAGTTTTTATGCTGTACATGATGGGGTTCAGCATGAGGACCAGCAGGTAGATGTTGGCGATGAAGACATGAATGAGAGGGGAAGCATGCCGGCCATGTTGGCGAACCATGGGCAAGCCAGCCGTGGGGATGTACAGGACCAGGACTGCCAGGATATACGGGACAGGCAGTTGTTCAAAGCTTGAGGTGCTCCCTCTGGGATGCGATGCTCAGAATGGCCCAAGCAATCAGTATATATGACACAAAGATGAGGATGAAGTCTAATGACAGAAAGAGAATGGCTACAGCAAAGTGACAGTGAATGTGACATCTGCACATCTGCTTGATCAGACAGCAGTCGATGGCAGCACTCCTAAGAGACATTTGAACCTGGCACTGGTGAGGATGGAGGAGTATCTCAGCGGGTAGCAGATGGCCACGTAGTGACCAAAGGCCATGGCCAGAAGCACCAAGGACTCCCTGAAGGAGAAGGAAAGAACGAAGTAACCCTGAGGAAAAGCAGGCTCCACAACCTTGTCGTTGACCAGAAAGGACTCATCACAGTCGGCACTGTAGACAGGCCAGAATGGAGAGGAAACAGTACATGAGCTCATGGAGCCTCAGATCAGTCCTGATGACAGAGGACTGTGCAGTTCCCCACAAGCGATGCAATGGAAAAGCAAGTGAAGGGGATGGAAAGCCAGAGGTGGGCAGCCTCCAGCCCCGGGACGCCTGTTGGGGTGAACAGCATGAGAGGAATGAGAGGAATTGGTTCTTCTGCAACGTGACATGATGAGCTGAAGCACAAAAAGGCAAAGTAAACCTGTAACCAGTGAACGAAAGAAAAAAGCACAAACTAGAAATGATCCAATATCATAAATCTGCCAAATCTAAACAAACAGATTTATGCTATGCACTCTGGCTCTCTCAGAGTGCTGCGGTACAAACTCTTATTTAAATGAGAGCTTGATGGTACAGAAATATACCATTAAAGATGTAAACATTGCACTTTGCTATGGCACGAATAAATCCTGCATACCTATGAGCCCAATAACTTCGTAGAACCATAGAATCCCAGGTTGGAAGGGACCTCAGGGATCATTTGGTCCAACCTTTCTTGGCAAAAGCACAGTCTACACAAGATGGCCCAGCACTCTGTCCAGCTGGATCTTAAAAGTGTCCCATGACCTGTTACTGTGATAAATATCAACATGCAATGCTACTGTTATTATAAACATCATTAATCTAAGGGAAAGGGAGGAAAGTCTGCAGTTGTTCTCCAGATAAATAATGACTAATCAAACGTACCAGGTGAGGTAAAGACATTTGTGCCAACTTCATGTGCACCCACGGCATTTCAGAGTTTCTGCTTTATGGAGTTGAGAGGCCTGTGCGTCATTGATGCTTTTTTTCACTCCAGAAATAACCAGGAGCCTCTCTTTACATGATGAATTTGGCAGTGCTGCCAAGATGTCTCGACTCTGCCCTGGCTGCTTCCAGTCCCGCTGCCGGAGGAGATGCGGTTTCACCCCAGCTGTGGCTCTGCTCTCCTCCCTCTTCCCACACAACACACGCGCTGATGCCTTGGTTTCAAGGAGCCCAACTCAGCTGAGGAACCACATCTCCAGGTGCCGCTATATCACACACTCTTCACTCGCCTAAACGCAGCCAGGGGATATCCTCCAAGTCTTTACACCGATGGCCCGTGCTTTACAACAGACTCTTGGAGAAACAGCTGGCAGGAGAGCCGTGCTGCTTGTGTAAATACGCGGTGCATCCACACGGAGACACCACAGAAATTCTGCATGTTCATTTTATCCATGGAGAATTCCCTAAGTACCTGGCAGGTGCCCAAGATTTCTACTCTGAATATCTTTTAAACAGCAGTGAAGCATAACGAGACATAGCAATATAAATTTGAATAATTCATACTAGACACCAGGTTCTGATTTTATGCTGAGCAGGTAAAACTGACTTAAGAGACAGAGGATTTGCCATTGTGGCTGGGAAGCAGGTTTCGGAAAACAGAGCACGCTTTGAGGTAGAAGGGGAGAGATGAGACGTTTTAGCTGCTGAAGGCAGAAAGGTTGGGTAGCTCAAATAAAACCAGGAGCACATTTTTAGTCGTGATTTTGCATTACTCAGCGCCTGTTACCAATGTACTAGCGCAAGGCTCCAGCCCTGGGTCTCTTACCTGAGCTGAAGCCTGAGCTCGCTCCCTCGGTGCCCGTGAAGCGCTGCGGAGCACAGCGGCAGTCCGACAAGCAGGGCCAGGGTTTGCACGTCAAACCTTTTGTTTCACCCCCGGCTCAGCAGCCCCACAGCTGGCGCTCAGAAGGATTTAAAAGAAAAAACCCCAAACTGAATGCTCACAGCGGTTAGGACAGGAATCAACAACAGGGAACGGTCCTTATTCTGCAGCATGAACCTGACGTTGACTCAGATCTCGTGTGCTTCTGGTTCCTTCATCTCAAAAGGGGCACAGGTAACTGGGATGTCCCACACTCTGACTCTCCTAACAGTGACCCCGGGCACGTGGCGCGGCAGGGGTAGGCACCTCTGACTTTGGCTGGTTGGTTTCTTCCCTATTCCCTCAATCATTTACTTCCAAATGGGCACAGATCATAGCAGCAACTGAAAACAGCACACCAGCTATCGCACTCACTTGGAGCAGAGTGGATACCAGGAGACACATCACATACTTTGGCTGACTGTATTTCTCCTGTGGTTGGACACTAGCTCCAGCTTCTTGCTGACCATATGTTTCCCTTTCTTGATCAAAATCACCCATTTTTCCACTAGCTGTTCAAGGCTCCGTCAGCTGAGATCTAAGAGTGTCCCCCTCGTCCCGGATGCTGACGCACAGGACAGCACTGGTGTTGGTGGAGATGAAATAAACACAGGTTGCCACTCCTGTGGAAGGGTGTCCAGGAAGTTTTTATCTATCTCCACGCTCGCATGGTCTAATAATTGCAATATTGTGTAATCATGCATAAAGTAGCTTTGCAGTGATATTACCTTGGCAGTTTTTCTGGCAACAGGTCACTTTTTCTGCAGACGTGGCAGTGAAAGACTGCTGCCAGTCAGGCCTTGGTAGAAGACGTATGAGACTATGAAATATTGGGCTGAATGCACAGCAGTCCCTCACCAACACTAAAACTACTAGAAACTAGTAGGAAAACAGTTTGACACAGAGAAAAATACTTCCTTCACAGAGAAGTTTCTGGAGCTTATTTTCACAATCAGTTACGAAGGAAGACAGCATCGGGGAGTTTAAAAGGTGATTATACAAATTAATGACTCGTGGGTCCACAAACATATATTCTAGTGAGCAGTCAGGGTCGTGAGCTCTATCGTCACTAGTAAAACAATAGTGGGAGCTGGGATGGTCTGAGGGGAATGGGCTGCAGAATTTGGCCAAAGTGACCTACCCCCCCGATTCAGCACCCAGCAGCCTTCCCTGGGGGGATCCGCAGCGTGATGGTGGCTCTGCAAGGGGACAGCAGAACCGCCGCAACGGGCTGTCGCAGGCATCCCTCTCAGAGAGGACACAGAGCGAGGAGCCACCGACCTTGGTCTGCTGCCCACGCCTGCCCACTGGGGCAGGGCTGACCTGCCACAGCTCAAATACAGGAGGCTCTGGGTCTGAATACGGCGGAACACGGGGGTTTGGGGGCGAAAGCTGCCTCTGAGCAGAGGAAACGCGGCAGAGCTGAGAGCAGTGTAAGAACAGAGGTACACACAGAGACAAAATGAGGAGTTACATACTTCATTGCTGGTGTTCAGGGATGATCTCGGGGGACTAAAATCCCGCTTGGCCAATTTAATCTCACTTCAGCGCTACAACACACCCCCGTGCAGCAGGGAAGCTTGCTCCAGGGGTGGTTTGTAGGACACACTGCGCAAGCACGAGGCCAAGACGCAGGAACAAAGCCCCGCCATTCCTCAGTGCCCACCCAGGTGACATCCCCATGCCAACACAAATGTACTGCAGAAGAGTCAAAATACAGAATTTAACAGTTAGATGAGCTTAGTTTTCTTCAGCTTTTCTTCTGAGCTGCCTTCGCCCTGCCTTTTCCCAGCACTCCCGTGTGCACATGGGTTTATTTTCCCAGCCCGTGTGTTCAGAGGACAATTTCCATCCTGTTTCGTGGCTCCCAAAGAGGTTCTGCCCTTACCCTGGGTCTGAGACAAAGTGTCTGTAACATCCGTGCTAAGTCCCTGACATTTTTGACATATTTCATTGTCAGGTGGGAACTTTAATTTTTAAGAAAGATGACTCTGTGGCTCTGTCTTCATTCACGTGTCTCTCACTAGCATTTCTCTTTTTTTTCTTGTTACTCCTTCCTTGCTTTCTATTCTTACTTTTCTCTTCTTTCTTGGCTCACATGTAACTTACTTCTGTATGTACAGCATCTTCATTCAGAGATATTAAAGCACTTCATCAAAAAGAGGCAGTTTCTCTTCCTAACCTTCCAGCAAGCAGAGCATGTGAGTGTGTTACCCAGTAAAATAAATAATTGGATTTTTTGTTGCAGAGCAGTAGCAGAACAAATTTGTTTTTGCAGTCTCTTTACCTGTATCTGCCACCTCTCCACCATCACCTCCTCACCCCGAGGCACCCAGCATCCTTTTGAACAGCAAAGATAACTCCTTTTCTCATCTGAGCTATCCACCTACACAGACCTGTATTGCTTATTCTCCACGAGCAATGCTAGCAACATTCACTGACCTGAGCAGGTCACCAAGCTGCCCTGGGTGCAGGGGCCCAGAAAACTTTTCACTTCCTGTTACAAGATGAGAGTGATCCAAGAGTTGTGTTGTGTGATCTCCAATTTCAGTTTTAACAACCACCTTCAAAATCCTAAATTTTTTAGACAACAAAAATTTTGATGGATGGAACAATCAAGTATTTGAAATGAAAAGTCTCAAGCAACAATATCTGTCCAGTGTAAAATATATCACCTTTTTTCCCATTCCTTCTATGTGCATAAAGAAATCCCCTGTTTACACTCAATTTTAAAGTGCCTTTTAACCAATTTTTTCAGGGAAAGGAAGAAAACGTCAGATGTTCTCTCAGGGACCCTGGGATTATCTCTGCTCTTCTTGTAGCCAAACGCTGATTCACTTCTGAAGGACTCCAGGAGTGAGCTGCAGCTCCAGCGTGAGATGGTTAAACATGAGTGCCTCTGTGGAGGCATCTCCTGGTGTTGGTGGTGGGGGTTCCTCTGCAAGGGTCCCCATCTGCATGGGGCATCCCAGACCCCAGCAGTCAGTGGCAATCCAGGTTGTTCCCCCTTGGTGCTGGGTCCCATTCGAGATGTCCTCAGCACCTGCCTGGCCAGGCAGCTGTGAAACAGGTCCTGCACACTGGCCCTGTAGCCCATTACCATGGCATGGCCACTGCTGGCCACGGGCTTTGTACTGAGTTTACAAGGCCTCAGGACTGAGGGCAGCCAGGTTTGCTCTCTTTGAACTCATCCTGACCTGCCTGGAGCTTTGTGTTTTACCAGATTTAGCAGTAATGGCAATTTTTATTCTGACTATGGCTATGGCTTTTTTGCTTATTGTTGTATGATGCAACCAGAGTTTTGGTTTTAAGCAGGTAGTAGTAAAAAGAAGCTAGTCTGTGCAGAATGAAGTATTTATGACTTCAACATAATGGTGTAGTGCCGAGAAATACGAGTCTGGCAGGATGGCAGTGGCCTTGAGAAGTGGGGACAGAGGATGCAGCATAGAGGAGTGCAGGTATGAGGTGACAGGAGACAGGGCACAGGCTGGCAGTGGAGACCTCACGGCTATGAACAGCTTGGGAAAGGACAGTTAAATGCAAGCTCGGAGCCGGACAAAAATGGTTTTGGGGTGACAAAGAGAGCAAAAAACAAGTATCTAACATGCATAAAATGCACCATATTTAGGAAATCTGCATGTATCATGGACTTGCAGGCCAATGAAGAGAAAGCAAGGTGTAAAAGCATTTTATCAAACATAAAAGAGACACAAAGTGGACCCTAGAGTGAGGAAGAAGAAGCCATGAACATCAATATCATACTCCTCCCAGTGAAGGACTCCAGATTTTTATGATGATGTAACATCCACCACCACCATCACCGAACTGGAGTCACCAACCTTAGGACCCAGAGGAGCAGTGAAAGGGTGAGCATGACCCCAGGGAAGAGGTAGAAACTGGGAAGTGTGTGTATAAGAATCATAATTTTATTATTATTATTATTACTACCTTTTCTGTAGAGAAATACTAATTTCTTCCTTTTTTCTTTCTTTTTTTCTGCACTAACTATATCTGGACTAACAATGATTCTTGTATTAGATTGTTTTCAATTACGCTAACAATTAATTCTTGGCTTTATCCATAAAATGTGTTTGCTTTTTGCCTGTATCTGAGATTCTGATCATAACAACTCACACAGCCCTTTGTAGCAGCGGCAGTGGGAAGCCACGTGGGACACCATCAGGCACCTCCGATGAGATCTGTGATCTCCAGTGGCACTAAGCAATGACGCATAGGCAAGTGCATTGAGCTCCTGGCTAATATGGACCCTGGGGTGCCCGGGGGCACTCAGCACACTCTAAAGCTGTTACCCAGCAGCTGCTCACCCAAATCTGACCCCAGGGAAGAAGCATCCAAAGCAACTCGATCCCAGACCCTGGAGATAGGTTACACAGGGCAGATCAGCTGGATGGAGCAAATGTGGTTGCACCCAGCCATCCACCCACCCATCCCATTAAGTATGAGGATACGGGCAGGACTACAGTGGGAGGAGAGAGTTTCCCCATTTTCTGCACTGTCACGTGTACAAGTACCTCCTGCAAGGACAAGGTCTACACATCCACATGGGACACATTAAAAGGCTTTCTGGAGAGATCAAGGGATCTGCAGTACCACGAACGTGGTGCCCGTGTGGGAAAAGGTTGCAGAAAATTTAATAAAGGATTGAAGCAATAGGCACATGGATAAGTATGCCGTATGGGGAAAGGGTCAGTACGACTCCTCTAATGTTCAGACAGGACTCCCTAATATATTGCAAGTCCTCCAGGGGCTGGAAAGGATTCTGGCTGGGGCAGATCCAGGTGATAGAGTCTACCTGGATTCCCAAGGGCTCTGAGCAAGGTCCCCACCAAAGGTCATCAAATAAGCAGCCATGAAACGAGAGTAAAGGCCCACACAACAGTGAACAATTGAATCATAAAATAAAGGTTCATGGAAATCCTTTACAGTGAACCTCTACAGGAATGTGTACTGGGACTTGCGCTTTTCAACAAATTTTGTCTGGGAAAGGGAGTGGAAAACAACAAGGCAACCAAGTTTCTGATAATATTAAATTACTCCAGGAACAGGAGGACCAGCTGCAAAAATCTGCAGAAGACCCTGGTAAGACTGAGTCACTGAACAATAAAACAACAGATAAAAAACCCATGGTTGAGATAAACATACAGTGATGCACTTGGGGGAAAAACAGAACACTTTAGATAGAAAATGACAGGCTGGTGGCTAACAATTATCTCTCAGGAACAAGCTGTCACAGTTATGATAGTGTTACGACAACACAGTTCAGTGATCAGCAGTTCCAAAAACAAACCAGATATTAGAAATTCCTCAGCAAGGACCAGAAAACAAGGCCAGGACAGCGTTGTGCATGTGAAATGCTGCTGCAGCCCCGGCGCCTCAGGGAGCAAAACACTTGTCATGGGAAATGAGTGAGCAGACCGTGGTTTCGGTTGGAAAGAGGCAACGGAGGGGAGATATGACAGAGGTGGCAAAGGCTCAAAGGTGAGTGGGGGAAGATCTGCTCATTGTCACTTCCAATATGAGAGCCAGAAGCAGGAGAAATTAGAACAGCACGCGTCTGATTCAGAACGACCATAGAGGTCGTTGTTCATGCAGCGTGTCATTAGACTGTGGAATCACTAAAGCAGGGTCTCCTAGAGCCTAAAGCCTTAAATTTAGGAAGATGAGCTCCCTAAACAAGCGGATTCATGTTGCGGATGGAGCGATGCACTTCACTCATAGAGAGAAGCAGCAATATGTTTATTGATATAAAACAAGGATTTAACAAAGTTTGATGGTAAATGCGACACTGTTTTAATAAGATTCGAGACGGCAGGGCACACTTGGTTATTTACTGCATAGAGGACAGGGTCAGACACAACTGTCAGGGAGACCCTCCCGTTGAGTCACCGTTTCAGAAAGGACCCCCTTGCTCTCTAAACTCCTTCTCAGAGAGGAGTCGGGGTGCGGCTGGATCCAGTCCTGGTCCCAGTCTTGGTCAACGGTTTATGTCTAGAGGATTATATGTGCACAATCAGTCCTTTATATCACTTAGCTAAGATTTCCAAGTTCAGCATGCTCTTAGTCACTTACCGAGGATCTGCTGCGGCAAGGAATCTCTCAACCTCGAGGAGTAACCTTGATCAGCGTCCTGACTCAAGGGGAGGTCCTGGTGTGCAGCCGCTGCCGTTCAGGAGAGCTCAAAGGGCTCTTGGGCTGTGCACTATTTATGGGGGTAAGATGATTGACCTATAGTCGTATTTGCATATTGACCACAGAACCAGCATTGCTCAAGTTAGCCCTTGGCTATTGTGTTGTTATCTGTCTCCCCGAAACCACGTTGAGCCCCGATCATGACAACCACGGGTGGTTATCGCTTGGGCAGGGTTACAGGAGATAAAGATCAGGTGGCGCCTGGAGAGGGGGGAAGCACACCATCACAGTTCATCACCAAAACGTCACTGATATGATTGAAGAAAAGAGCAAAACAGCCCCAAACCCCGTGCTGTTCCAGGAGGCAGACTCTGCCCCTTTGCTGAGGGTGAGGGCTTTCCAAGGGGTCTGGTGAGCAAACCCTAGCTTTAACTTCAATTATTGTTCTCAGGTTCATGCCAAAAGGTGCACTGTTTCCCCTCGTCAGCTAGCACTTTATTTTTTGTGTTGGGAGTTATTATTCTTCCTTCTGAGACAACAACACTTCTTCCTGCACGTCATTTTTTGCGATGAGCATTAGCCCTTTTGTATTTATTCTTGGTGCATGGGAGAGTCCTGGATTTGTCCTTCCTTGGCTTTTTTGTCTCATGTAATGGTGCAAATCAAAACTGCCTGATGTAAGGCGAGTACAGGAAAAAGGGCTTGTTATGAATGACCAAGGCTGATAAGGGACCTGCCTTTTGTAAAAAAAACACTAGACTGTTTCCCAGGCAAGAGGGTGTTGCGTGTGAAGGAGGCTGGGCAAGCTGGTTGCCACCAAAACAACTGCTTCTAAGGTAACAAATGCTGGCAGAAGTTAAACCTCGTTAGACATATTAAGAAGGTACTTTCAAGTGCCAGCACCTGTGTTAGAAAGCTTTCCTATTAAAGCTGACCCCAGGAAGTTGCTGTGCTGAGTGTTTTTAAGGTGTTACAGAGGGTTTGGAGGTTATCTGGGCTGGTAAGGCTGGTATCTGGGGTTTTTGTTGGTTATATATAGTTATGATGCAAGTTAGCTACTTCCTAGGCCTCAGATTTATGTGTTTGTTTCCTCAGTTCTGTAATTGCTGTCTTCTGTGTTGTTTTATGCTATTTTAATGCTGTAAATGGTTTGCTTTGCTCCTGTGTCTTACAAAATTGCTACTTAAAAGGTGATTGGTTTAGATGCTTATGCTGTATTGACAAGGAATGTGAGGGAATGCTGTGGTGTCTTTCTTTATTGTTTGGGTTTTGGGGGGGTTTATTGGTGTGTTTGGTTGGGTTTGGTGGTTTTTTTTTTAGTAAATTACTGTAAAAGTCCTATCAGTTTCTAGATGGGCAGAGGAGGCTAAACCCTGATTATGTGAAGTATCTTTTTATTGCTCAAGTTAGGTCTCCTTTGGAGACTTGCTCAGGTGTGGGTCTCCAAAGGCCTAGAATCAGATAAACCAAAGAAAATGCATTTCTCTTTTAACATATTCCTGAGAACAAGGTGGCCCTCCTGCAGCTTGTGGTCCACACAAGATGTCTGTGTGCTACTGCGTTTAGCTGTCTCCTCTGAACCATTACCTGAAGAGATGCCTCAAGTAGCAATGTCTAGCTGCAGAAGGTTTGGGAGCTGAAAGCTCTGCACTGAGACAGCGGGGTGGCTTAATGCAACGTGACCCCACATGAATGGGTCTCACACAGCATGCCCGTTTGGATCAGGGATGTTTGAGGTTAATTCTTGAACAGCCCAAGCACTAAAAGGGCTGTTTGTCTCTGACTGTCCAGAGGATAACGTGTAGCTGACCTTGCTGCCTTGCTTGGGGGGCTGCGCTTGTCTCCGTGGTGCTGTGAGCTGCTGGTTGTCTGCTGGTGTGTCCTTCGGAGAACCCGGCCCCCACAGCACCTCCTTTTCTGCTGCTGGTGGCAAAACCCCTCCTGTGCTGTCCACTTTCTGTACAGCTCCATCACGTCCCAGTTTCCCAATCCAACTGGGCTGGCCATGGGCATGGGAGTGGGGCAGGCACTGCTTGTGCTGTTGGCTGCCTGCGCGGTGATGCCTGCGAAGGACCCATTGCTGAACATCTGTATGGATGCCAAACACCACAAAACCAAGCCCGGCCCAGAGGGGATGCTGCATGACCAGGTATGACTCTGGTTTAGGTGGGACTGTCAGGGTCCCCTCTGCCTACTGCTCCGGGTGATACTGGCTGGTTTGGTCTTTGGGCTTAGCGACCACTTGGTCTTTGGGCTTAGCGACCACTTGCCTGAGGAAGAAAGCCTGTGCTGGGTATGAGGCCTGTTTGTTTGCTGTCTTCTTCTAGCAGATGGCTCGGGTAGATGCAGTGGTGTGAGGATTTCTGTCGGGTTAGTGTCACCCCTCTTCAACCAGGAGGCCCCCCCTTCCTAAAGCTTAGGTACCCCAGATCAGAACAAGGCAAAGGATGGCAAGAAAAGACGTTCTTATCTGCTCCCTTGTTATTAAAGACTCTTCTTGCTAATTGAAGAGCTCTGCTGCCAGGCTGTTATTGGAGATGGGGCTAAGAGCAATCCAGGGTGCAAGAAGGAGGGAGTTTGTTTCTGTTCCTCAGGCTGGCACTAGTTCCTGGTGAGGATGTGACCTCCTGCTCTTCCAACTCAACATTGCTGCAGCCCTGAGCTCTTTGGTCCAAAGTGCCCAAGGGTTTGCTGGAGTAGATGTTCTTGCTGCTGAAGGTTTCTTGCTGTAGGCTCTGCAGGGAGCTGGCACCTGACTCCCTCGAGCTGCTGCCTGCCCTCCCTGACCAGCCTGTCTCTTGCTCTGTTGCAGTGTGCTCCCTGGAAGGACAATGCCTGCTGCACAGCCAACACCAGTTCAGAAGCCCACAAGGACCAATCCAACCTGTACAACTTCAACTGGAACCATTGTGGGCTGATGCCACCCAAGTGCAAGCGTCACTTCATCCAGGACACATGCTTGTATGAGTGCTCACCCAACCTGGGGCCCTGGATTGACCAGGTAGGATCAGATCTGCTGTGATTAAGATGACAAGACGTGTGCTGGCCATATGATACATTATATGCTGGTCCCCCATACAGTATACCCCTGGCACCTATGGGAGTGTGGTTTCCAGGGACACTGCAAATTTTCCTACTGGGTGGAAAAATTCAAAGGACTCTGCTAGTCTCTGCTTAGGTAGTCAGACAGGCTGATGGAAGAATTGCTTATTGTCAAGATATGTCTCTGCTGGGGCTGAAACTTCTGAGATTGGCTCTGGAGCCCAATGGAAGGGGCTAGGGGGCAATTTGGGATGTGGCAGATCCTGCCCCTTAAGTTTGAAGGGCCACCACCGGTGTGCGTGGTCCTGTTCCCTTGCAGGCTGACAGCAGCTGGCGTCGGGAGAGGATTCTTCATGTGCCACTCTGCAAAGAGGACTGCGAGGAGTGGTGGGAAGATTGCAAGGACTACCTCACATGCAAAGAAAACTGGCACAAGGGCTGGAACTGGGCAACAGGTTGGTGGGCTGTGTGAAGCAACCCTCTCCTCACCCCTGCAGGCAAGCCCCTGTCACTGATGGCTGCCCGGTGGCCGGAGCCAAGATCCCTAATTGCTCTTGCCTGTCTGTTGGGTTGCTGACTAGAAGGTGCCCAAACCACAATTTATCAGCTGAGATGCAGTGATGGGCTATGGGCAGGCAGCCTGCTCCTCTTGGGTGAAAGGACATGAGTGAACTGTGCTGGCTCATGTTGTTGTTTTCTGGTGCTGTCTGTCCTCAGGAACGAATCGCTGTCCTTGGGGATCCATGTGCAGACCCTTCAGCCATGTCTTCCCCCGACCAAAAGACCTGTGCGAGAAAATCTGGTCCAATTCCTACAAATACACCACAGAGCACCGGGGCAGCGGACGCTGCATCCAGATGTGGTTTGACCCTGCCCAGGGAAACCCCAACGTGGTTGTGGCAAAGTACTATGCTTGGAAAAAGAGATCCTCCCCTGCTTGGATGGAGAACGTGACTCCTGAGACAGGCAAAGCTGTGTGTGCTCTGCCATGGTCTGTCCTGGTCCTGCTGCCTCTGGCCCTTGTGATGCTCCCTGAGGGAGCCAGAGGCTGTGGATCCCATGGATGGGGGTCCCTGTGACTGCTCCCTGAAGGGACCTGGCTTGCGCTGCTCCAGCTGCCCCTACAAGAGGTGCTTGCGTAGGTAACTTAGATCTGTCTGTTCAAACTGGTCACACACCCCAGTAAGTGCTCTGCAGGAGTTATGTTGTTGGACCTTGATAACCTGCCTCTACTTTCAGCTGCTGACAAAGGCAGTTATTTCCTTGCTGTCCTGGGAAGGGCAATACCGTGTGTCTTTGCTCTGATGTAGGAGCTCCTTCACATCTATTCCCACCTTGTGGCTGCGTGCTGGCAGTGCTTGCTCAAGGTCCTCGGCTGAGTTCTGGTGTCTGGTCTCTTGGACTCGTCTGACTCCCTGAAGGGTGGAGGTGGTAATAAAATATTCTTCTGAATCAATTTTGTTGTACTGAAGTTAAGTACTACTTGAGGAGGTAGAAGTGCTCTGGGGGTGGAACAAGGCTGCTGGTCTGGACTGGGAGGTGGTGGGATCTGTAAATGTAGGAGTCGGCCTGGGGATAGGGAAGATGTAGATTTCCTGGGCACTGACAGCTCCTGTGCTGCTGGAGGAGGTGCGGAGTTGCCTGCACGTCTGCACTGGGACTTCTGCAGCAGACCACAGTTGGCCATAAGAAGCACCTGTAATGTCTCCTCCCTAGTCACAGGCACTCTTCCATGCTGCTGCTGCTTCCTCTGAGCCAGGACTCCCAAAGCTGGGTGCAGGAGCTAGCTGGACCTTCTGTGCATGGATTGCTGGAACTAAATGCAAATTTCTGCTACAGCCTGGTGCAAGTGGCATCTGCTTCCCCAGCCCAGTAAAGGTTTCTGAGGAGCATCTTGGCAGAACTGTCCTTGTCCTGCAGCTCTCCAGAGACTGTATGTGGAAAACTCCCCCTCCTCATGTGCAGCACAGGTTGACCGGTACAGCTTTGCTCCCCCTGCCTGTGACCTGGCTTTGGCCAAATATCTGTCGTGCTTCAAAACTTTCTCTTCCTCTGGGAGTAAAGGTTCACAGCCTCCCACATGGGACTTGCAGAACTCATTGGTATCTATCTTTTTTTTTTTTCTTCCTCCGAAGCAGAAACAAGCCTCTAGCAAACCTTTAGTGACCCTTGAAAGGAACAGCACAGGAGACAGTAATGAGGAAATGCACAGGGCTGCTTAGTTTAGGCAAAGTCCACAGCTATGCAGCCTGCAGAGCTTTATAGTACTTCAAATACCTTAAGGAGTCTTTAGATCAAAGCAGCTACTCCCAGAAGTTTTTCTGATTTATTGTTTTGGTTTTTTGTGTTTTTTTTTAATGCTCCTAATGATGCAGCCTCTGTTGTAGCTGGCTACTTATTCCTTGCCTCGATGTGAAACACAGAGTGCTTTTTCCCTCTAATTTCAGCATGTTGTCTGTAAAGGCTGAAGCTATCCTAGGACTGACCCTGGCTTAAAGTCAAAATTGTTTTCTAGCCCATGTGTGAGGCATGAGGTTTACTCTGCCTGACCCAGCTAGGGATGCGGAAGAGGAAACACCTGGAGCTGATTCCTGTGACAGTGATCTCCATAAAGAACAAAAATAAAACAACTCTAAAGGCAAAGCTGCTCAAGTCTAAGGAAAACCCATCCAGGCAGCTCCCACTGTCCGTGGGCTTGTTGTCTGTGCAGGTGCTGCTCAGCTCTGCCGCTGTGTCTAAATAATACTCAAGTCCTTGTCTCTTAGAAGCATGTTGGGATCCCCTTTGGGCCTGGTGTGAAGTCCTCCTACCCCACAGCAATGTGAAAACCCTGCCCGTGGGCCTGTGTCCGGAGGGAGACCTGACCTCACTGCTTCCAACTGCTTCTAGTTTAATCCTTTGAAAGTTGCTTTGGGATCGGCTGTGAGTAATGTTACAGCCAACATCTCTTCTTTATGAGAAACTTCCAGTTGTATACACTTGTTCCCTGGATGTTTCTCCAGTTCTGTTGGTGCTGTTCCCATGCTTTGCAATGGTAAGATAATTCCTGGGATCATTCACTGCATGCTATAGAAAAGTTCTGCTTTATGAAGCTATTCTAGAAAAAGGCATCCTTGAAAGAGGCTGATTAGATCAGCTGTCCATCTCTTATCAGAGTTTAAGTTCATCTGCTCAGCCCTGAGTTGAGCTAAAAGGTCAAATATTTCACCTGTGCTATTCTCTGCATTTGATTCTTTCTTGTGATAGACTTTGACTCTGCAATCATTTGTGCATTAATCCTAGCATGCTAAATATCACCATTCACTCATTATTTCAGTGGTACTGTTTTCAAAGAAAATCTCTTGAAGTCCAGAACTGGAGAAAACAGAAGAGAACTTTACAAATAGCAAAAATGCCCAGCTTATAAAGGTTTAGCTCCTTAACTATTGGAACAGTCACCACCTCTACCTGCAAGTCCTCCTCTACATAGCAGCCAGGGTTTGCCGAGTCTGCAATTGGGACATGCTGACCTTACGTTGCTCGTAATATATTGAAACTTCTGCACATCAGACTGGCCCAGCATTGCCTCACTGCTTTTGTCCACCCTCATCTGGTGATTACTACCCCACTGGGGTGAACCAGGCTGAGGAGGAGCTACCTAAAGGTCTCTGCTAGAGCAGCTGTGCTGGTGAGGACTGCCTGCTAGGAGCTGTGTTTCAGGAGGGCTGAGGCTCTGCTTCAGCAAAGAGCTCCTCTAATCTATGCTGCAGCTCACCAGCTAATTGATTTTGCCTTTGTAGCCTTGTTCTGGGTCCTGTGCATGTCACCTCACTTCACCTTCTCCTTACATGAGTTGTCATTTAGCTGGAGCCGTGAATTACAGCTCTCGGAGCACACAGGGGCTGAGGGGTTCTCCTGTCCCTGCACTGATCTTACCAGGATTTGCTGTGGCTGACAGCATCTTTCAGCTGACACGGTACATAGAATAGTTTGGTTCTTTCTTTAGTTTGGCAGCCACCAGCTTTCCTCAGGCTCTGTCCCAGGCTGCGTGCTCGGTGGGTGCCCGTCAGGTGGGATGCACACCTTACAAGGTGCCCCTCCACGTCATGAGTAGTGTCCGTTTCCTTTCTGTATCCTCAAGGACCAACATGAATTAGGGGAAGATCTGGGTGATGTTTCCTTTGCCATCACGCATGAATTTGGATTAGTCCTGGATATCATGGGCACGCTGGCATAGGGATGCCAGGGTGCCCACGGGGCTGTCACAGAGCAGTTATAACCAGTGAGGGGGGCTGGCAGTGACTCTCTCCTCTCTTTCTGAAACCTGCTCGCCCGCCAGGTCTTTGGGAAGGTCTGGGCTGCAAGGTGAAAGCATCAAGCTAGAAGTAGGAGCTCTTTTTACCGTACCTTCGTGCTGGATCCTGCTGCTCTGTCTTTTGGCACTCTCCTCAACACAGACAGGCTGCGTGAGCAAACTCCTGGAGGAGCTTCTCCCCACTTTGGATGCTTGTACTAATTCCTGTCATTGGCAATGTTGTTCCCACTGTTAGAGGGGTGGGGATGGTACATTTGCAGGGGGTCCAGGTACTTGCCTGCTCTGCATGACTATAGCCAAGGCTGCGGGGTGTTGGCAACTCAAGCTTGCGATGTGCCCCCTCACTTTCTTGGAGGGGGACCTGATCTTGGAGACAGGTCTCCGGTCCTGAACAAAATGCATCCGCTTACACGGAAGTCACCCTGCTATTCAGATGGGGATCCTGGAAGTGTGTTTCTGAAACAGCTAAAAATTAGCTCTGCAATTCAAGGCTCAATCTGTCAAATTTCATGCTCCAGTCGTGACCCTTTGCTGCTGCTGCATCTTCAGGGTGGGAATCTCCTCTTTCCCACAAGGCTCTTCTGGACCATGATTTCTCAAACAGGGTAAGGTAAACTGCCTGCACTATCCAGTGTCTTGGTCCGGGGCACGAGGAGCCCAGACCCCCCTCAGTCCAAGAGCACAGTAGCATCACCCCACTTCCCTGTCTGCTCTTGCTATGTCACAGGATGCTTTCAAGCTGGCTGTGGGTTTGTTTCTTCTTATTTTTATGGAGTTTTGGGTGTATGTATGTATGTAACTGATTGCTGCAGCTTGAGAGGTCCCCCTGTGGTTACAAACAAGCCAAGGTCACCTGGAAGGAGGGCTCTGCTTTGGATGCAGTTCATGGGTCTCAGAAGCTAACTGCAAGACCTCAAAAACAGAGCAGGGACATCAGCAGCAGGGGACGTTTGGCTCTTTTTTCTCTCCAGTCAACAAAGAAGGTAACCAGTAGAGTTGACAAGATATTGCTGTAGCTCTAGTTATGATGCTACAAGTTCATAACATCTCTTTTCGTCCACCTAATATAGAATAGAATATTTCATTTGGAAGGGGCCTATAGCAATCATCCAGTCCAAATTCTATTCGTAGAAGCGAGTCATGCCTTGGGGCACACAAAGCTTTCTGCGCATGTAGTGAAGCCAGATGCTCAAGCTGGGGAGTAGAAGCAGAACAAGGCGTGGAGGAGCCCGGTGCACAGCAAGACCCCACAGAGCTGTAAATGAGGAGCCCCAGCACAGCGGAACGTCAACCCATGGGTAAGAACTTGCATGCCGGGTGGCTGGCAGCACCCTCTCCTCTGCAAGGGCAGCTTGGAGATCAGGAATGCCACCAGTTTTACATGTGGACATTTGTCAGTAGAGCTGCTGGTCACAGAGCTTGCTGGAGGGGCTGGCCTCCGACCGAAGGAGCCCTCTTCTCACAGCCTACGTGCAAGGCACTGGGGGCAAAATAACTCTCCTGTGAGCCCTCTGCCAGAGGACCTTATCCAGCACCCCGGGCAGTCAGCACAGGGATGCCTGTTGCTCTGCCCAGCTCTGCAGCAAGTGCTGGCCAAAGCAGGGGGATGAAGGGTCAGCGGTGATGGTAGGAAGCTCTGCGGATGCTGCCAGTGCTCCCCAGGGACTCCAAGGGCTGCTCAGCCCACTGGACCAATGTGTAAAAGGGAACTTTTCTCACCCAGCTGTAGGCCTACTGCCAAGATCATAGTCTTTGTCCAAATGCTTAGAGCAAGAAAACTGCAAGACCTCTTTGATACAAGTCACTGAACTAAGATTTTTGTAAAACAGGGATATGACTCAGGTACCTTTTTCATATCTCCCTTATTTAGTATGTGCAGAACGATTTTTATGAGCAGCATGCTCTTTCTGAAAACTAAATTATAATGCTGCAGTTCAACGGATGTAAAGAAGGAGAAGAACCCAAAAATGAGCTGCTTTATAGATGTCTTCTGTGTATGACCTTACCTTAAGATAACTGAACACCCATCTGCTGGGTTCTCTAGGACGTAAAGTTTGTGGTGTCTGGTCTATGTCCCTGTTTGACATCTGTGTCCTTTCAGCTTTGGCTTCACATCTGTCACTTTTACATGTATTTGCGTAGATTTACTGCCTTGATTTGTTTTATATTCCTTTTTCACTGCAGGCCATCTCCAGCACATCATGTCTCTCAAGAGGTCCACCTCCACACCCATCACGTTTTTCCCTTCAGGCACCCCAGGACTTGAAACTGTCAGCATCTGGCTCTCTTCCCTTCACCTTCATTTGTGTTGTGTCACTTATGGGGAACATCACAATCCTGTTTGTTAGCAGGATGGATCCAAGCCTCCATGAGGCCATGTACCAACTCCTCTCCATGCTGGCCACCACCAGTTTGTGTTTGTCTCTCTCTGCAATGCCAACTGTGAGGAGTGTATTCTGGTTTGATGCCAGGTAAGTCTTGATATTTGTTTTGCTCAATCTTTTTTAACTCATTCATCCTCATTCTTAGAGTCCTCAGTGCTTCTGGCCATGACCTTTGATCATTCCGTGGTATCTGCTACCTGTGGAAATACTCCTCTATCCTCACCAGTGCCAGGATAGCCAAGATGGGGCTGGCTGCTCTGTGCAGATGTGCCTTACCAACTGTGCCCCCATTTGTGGTATTAAAAGGATTGCCCTTCTGCCAGTCCGATGTGCCCTCCCACGCCTACTGGCAGCATCAGGATCTGGTCAAGCTGGCGTGTGCAGACATCACATTCAATAACTGGTAAGGTTTTGTTTTAGCTAGTCTCTTTTTGACATTAGACTTCATCCTCATCTTTGTGTCATATATACTGGTTGCTAGGGCCATTCTGAGCGTCGCATCCCAGAGGGAGCATCTCAAGGCTTTGAACAACTGCCTGTCCTGTATCCTGGCAGTCCCAATCCTGTACACTCCCATGGCTGGCTTGTCCATGGTTCACTGGTATGGTCGGCATGCTTTCCCTTTCGTTCATATCTTCATGGCCAACATCTACCTGCCAGTCCTTCCCATGCTGAACCCCATCACCCACAGCATAAAACCTAAACGAATCTGCAGGGGCATCCTCGGGGTCCTCTTGCCTGGGTATCCCTGTATGAGGCAGGGACAGGTCACAGCTGTGGGACGAGACCTGGGGTGATGTGCTTGTGTGCCATGGGCCACATCACCATCTCAAATGCACACATCGTCCCACTGCGCATCTTCTGGGTGAAAATGCTTCCTATGTTAATGATACCTTGTGATTCATTAGGGGCTCTGCTGACTGATTCCACGTGTGAGGATGACTGACAACGTCTGCTCAAGTGTACACAAAGGCCAGGTATGGATCGAGGGGGCAGTGACAAGGTGGTGGAAACCAGCCAGGCTCATCCTTCTGCATCTACTGCTCCTAAGACCATCAGAGGTGAATAGTTCAGCCATTGTCTCTGTTTGGAAACTAGTGCAATTTATCAGGAGAAACTCTCTCCAGGACACTATGCAAATTCCTGGAGGAATTTTTGTGGGGTGCATGCAGGAGAATTTGAGGATTGAGCAAGAAAATTATGGGACTGTACAGGATTTATCATGGGACATATAATGGAAGGGCTGACAGCAAGAATTACTAAGGAATTATTAAAAGAATATGTGTGTGTTTGCAGGCACGTGCAATCCACCAGCAAACTTCTGGCCAAAGCAGGGAGCAAGGAGGGTGAGGGGTCTGGGGTCTGAGATCTGGCTTGGAGGGGCCAGGGGTCTGGGAGACAGGTATAGGACAGATCGAAGATTGGCAGCAGCTTTGAGTCACCATCCCTAGAAGTGTTTAAAAGTCGTGTAGCTGTGGTGCTTAGAGACATGGTTTAGTGGCAGACCTGGTAGAGTAGGGTCGATGGTTGGACTAAATGATCTTAAAGGTCTTTTCCAACCTAAACGATTCTATGATTCCAGAGAGATCCACTGTACTGGGGTCCCCGAGCGGCTGTCCGTAGAAACAGGTCTGAGCAATTCATGCTGTCAGTGTGGGTCTACCCCAGTCCACCGCGCTGGGGCACCCTGAACACAGCCACCAAACAGGCTCTGAAAATCCCAACCTGGAAAATCCCGGAGCCAGCAATCAGGCTCGAGTTGGGCAGTGTTTTGACAGTGAGCTCAGATGAAAAGGAAAAAAAGGAAAAAGGAAAAAAAAAAAAAACCAACCACATCAAAAAAGCCCCATTTGAGGCAGTAAGACCATGTCTTAGGAGGGCAGCCAGGCAGCCAGTGGGTGTCAGGATGAGGTGGACGGGGTGTTGCGAAAATGGGGGCTGCTTTTGCACACTGAATCCTTTGGAAATGTCAAGATATTCAGGGAAATGCCAGTGCAGTGGAGATGTCAAAGAAAGGTTTGCTGAGGGTGAGGGGAAGATGAAAGGGCAGCGAGAACGTCCGCAGCAGTCTGAGCAGTGAGGGTGGGTGTCCCTGGGCATCCTCCTGCAGCGGTGCTGTGCGGCAGGCAACGTCCCTCTCGCCTCCGACTGCAGATGAGCTGCTGCTTCTCCATCCACCTTGGAGAGCCGAAGTGCCCCGGGCTGGGGCAGACCTGGAAAAACCTCTGCAGGCGATTTTCTGGGGTGTGGAAGGAGAATGTCAATGAATCTGGCTGCGCCGGAGGTGGTGCTTTGGTTTGTGCAGCTTTCTGAAAGGATGGGATGATCTTGGAGACTTTGCAGGACAAGAAGGAGGGTCACAAAAGTGATCTGATGGCTGGAGCCCCTCTGCTGGGAGGCCAGGCTGGGAGAGGTGGGGGGGTTCAGCCTGGAGAAGAGAAGGCTGCGGGGAGACCTTGGAGCCCCTTCCAGTCCCTCCAGGGGCTCCAGGAAAGCTGGGCAGGGACTCTGGATCAGGGAGTGGAGCCAGAGGATGAGGGGCAACAGTTTTACCCTGAAAGAAGGGAGGTTTAGATGAGATATTGGGGGGAAATTGTGGACTGGGAGGGTGGTGAGACACTGGCCAGGGTTGCCCAGAGAAGCTGTGGCTGCCCCATCCCTGGAGGTGTTCAAGGCCAGGTTGGACGGGGCTTGGAGCAACCTGGTCTGGTGGGAGGTGTCCCTGCCCAGGGCAGGGGGTTGGAACTAGGTGATCTTTAAGGTCCCTTCCCACCCAAACTATTCTATGATTCTACAATTCTATGACAAGAAATTCTAAGGATTGAGTATTTTCAGTGATTTCTCCCAGATCTGATTGGTTTTCATCCCAGGAATGGTGGGGTTAGTGCGGGTGGAAGCTGCATGCACAGGTTGTCCAGGAAAATGTGAACATTGCGCCCAAACCGATGGGCTGAAAAGGAGAAGGTGGCTGGTCTGCAAAAGACTGCTATGACCCAGGTCGTTGGACGAGCAACATTTTGGGGATACTGTTGGAGCTGAAGATGAGACCAGCAGCACGCAGGGGATGATGCGCAGAGTCTCGGGCAGGCTGTGCCCTGCAAGGGTTGGCAGGAACGGAGCCACAGTGGCAGCCAGGACTGCAGCGTGCCAGAGCAGGAGGGGATGGAGAGCCAGAGGTGGGCAGCTGCAAGTAGAGAGGGAGAATTTGGTAGCCAGGTGAAGAGAAACTGTTTGGTCTCAGCTCTGTCCCAGAATACCTTTCACTCTCCTGTGATATGTGACTTTTGTCCAGGGCTTATGGCTTTGCCCAAACAAGAGCTCTGTAGGCAAGTACAGGAATATTAAATTTCCCATGGTGTCCATGGTAATTATTTCAAGGAAAGAAGCAGTGCCACTGAACAGAACTACAACTTTATAAAGATCTTTATTCTGTAAGGGATTTATTTGCTTTTTTTTTGCTTGCTTGTTTGGTTTTTGTAGTTGAAATCACTAAACCAGCAAACTGGACTTGGTAAAACTGAGATTGCGATATCTCATCAGGAAAATGTCTAGGAGAATATTGTTCAGGAAACTATGCAGTTCATTAAAGATGCGATAAAAAGAGCATTTTTTTTTTTCAAACCCCATCAGTAGAATGAATAAGCAAGAAGGGCACTAAAAATCATCATGCATAAATCACCAGCTTTGCAGTGATCCCTAGCATGAGAAAAAAACATGAGCTTTTGAGCTTGGTCAAACCAGTAATGATTTACAGAAAGAAATAGCGAGAGCATGTAAAGCAAAAACAGAGAGGAGGGAGACGGCAAAAAGCAATTTGCATTTAGTTAGACGCATAGATTAATGTAAGAATTGCTTTGTTATTCAAATGCTACGGAAGCATATTGAATGATGAATGATGTGAACATGCATGACATTTATTATTTTTTTAAATTACAAATTATTTTTCCCTGAAATAGTCTAACATCAGCAGCAAATTAAGAAATCAGGGGAAACAGGGGGAAAAATGTTAAAAAGTTGAGAAAACAGATGGCTTTAAATTACAAGGGCAGTGTAGGGGCAGGGTGACGTTGCCCGTAGAGTACTTAGGGAGCGGGCAGGGGCAGTCCAAAGGTTGTTGGCAGATACCTTTGAGAATGATAAATGAGAAAGAAAACCAGACTGGAAGAAGGTAACCCTAGGGTCTGACTTCAGAAAGGTGGAAAAGGATAAAGAAGTGATAGGGAATTAGAAACCAGTCAGATTAACGTTTATTTCCTGAAAAATACTGAAACAGACAAACCAAATAGTTATGGAGCACGCACAACATATGAACAAAGAAAGTAGCAGTGACTGTGAATTTCTTAGGAACCAATTGTGACAAAGCAATCTAATTTTGCCTTTAGATGGGGTAACATGCCTTGCTGACAGGGAAGAAACAGAAAATTAAATCTGCCTTGACTGTAATTATGCTTTGGACGCATTTTACATAACATATTCAGAAACAAGAAAGGGAAGAATGATCTAAATGAAACTACCACAAAGTGAAGGCAAAACTCATTGGAAAAAAGTCTTTTGCAAAGAAAAGTTATCAATTATTCATTGTCAAAGATGAAGCAAACAGGGATTTGAAGGAAGCTATCTTATTTCTGCAGTTATTCACTTTTTTCATTAATGAGCTTTAAGAAAATAGAGGTTTCTTTGGGTCTGAATGTAGTCATTGTCATGTCATTTTGGGTACATAGATCTGATCTTGCTTAAAAGATCTGGCCTGTAATCAGTGTATTCCATATGAATGTGCCAGACTGACATCTTCTTTATTATTCTGCCTATTTAAAATTTTTGGTGTAACTCCAGCATCCTTCTGGTGGTCAGATAGGGAGACTGCTTATTAATTTGTCAGTGAGAACAAGGCAGGAAGATTGAAAATACAACGGGGGGAAGGCTGAAATTCAGAACTGTTCTGACATGCTGGATGTGAAACTAGAAATGCAATTCACACCGTTGGGCTGGTAGGAATGAGAGGATTTATGTCAGTAAACACTGGTAACAAAGTGGTTAGTCTGGCATTAATATTAATCTGTAGGGAGGTTTACATTATTTTTTTCAAAATAGAAATAGAGTAGGCAGCACCTTTAGAAGAAAGCTTTGGTTAGTACCAGAGATGACAAGACAAACATTAGTCTACAATGTCACAGTCTGCTGAAATAAACAAGAAAACAAAGCATGAAGTGAAAACTACATCAGAAAGTATGAGTAGGAGTGTTGTACTCAGGGCATGTAGAGTAACCTTCCCGTTCTTCTCATCACCAACCCCACAGGTGGGGGCACCTTCTGTAAAGGAATACAAAGACCCATTAACAAAAGGACAGCAACAAAATAATTGAAAGCCCACAGAATATGAAGCATGAAGACTCCTTTCATGCATGAAATTTTTTTGAGAGATATGGAGGTGCCATCCAGGAATGTTAGAACAGATCTACTAAATATCTTTCCGAGTTGGTCTGGGTAAGCTGTTGTCTTTTAGGGTGGCAGATGGACGACAAGATCTCTTGAGCTTCCCTCTATTCCTACTTTTCACCTTTCCATCAAAAATTGCACATTAGTTGTCTATTTTCTACCACTGTCCTATGCACCTCATTTGTTGTATGTGTATTTTGATATTCCTTATCTACATATAGGATAGCATTTTCTGCCTAGTGATATGTTGATCTTCACTAAGCAGTGATATGGGGTCTTTTAACTCCTTGGTATTAATTCAGTACTAATAAATACTGGGGTCTTGGCAGAGATCCACCATCCCTCTTGGCCTTCCTGTATTTTCGTCAGCAAACTGCACAGGCAGATTGGATTTCTCAGCTATTAAACATAAAGGTGTATTTGTTTGGTTTTCTTGAACATCCTGGATTTAAGCCGAGTTTTGCGCCCTGTGAGTCTCTCATCCAGGCTCAGTCTGAGGACCTGGCTGACTTTGAGCAGAAATGTTATTATAGTAATACTGTGTGTTATTACTGGATGCACAGAGAGTTTCCCATCAGAAATCCCCATGCAGATAAGGTTTCCCCGTCTGACCCCTCTCCGTCTGAAGCCACGAGGAGCCCTAAAAATGCAAACAATAAAGCAGGGAGAGGCAGCAGCTAAGTGTGACCAGAGGCTGTTATTTACATCAGCGCATTTTGTAGAAAGAAGGCTCTTCTGCAAGCTTCATCTTCCAACTACATCCTTTGGGCTAGTGAAAGACATTATCTCTCTTCTGAAATAAAAGGCAGGGTCAGCAGCTAACATCTGATAAAACCACATTTTTCAGAAAAATGCCTCACTAACGGTTGTTGTTTGCTGGAGGTAAAAATGGCCCAGCATTAAAGCGATTAGCTTTTCAAAAAATTATACACGACCATTTTCTAATACTGAATCCATGCCTCCCAACAGCAAAACTGTGTCCTTCTGATGAATGAAGATGAAATAATTACTGATGTGGAAGCCATTCTTTTCTAATGAGGTGAGTCACCTTGATCAGATGACTGTCAGTGTCAGGGGCACTACAGAGGTCAGCAATAAATGTCATTGGGGCCCCATAAGGGTTTATTTCCCAGAATTTGGGATAATTATAAGTTGGATAATAAAATCCGACATCATGCTGACCACTTGGACACAGATCATCCTTCAGCTGGATATGTCATTGCACCTGGAAGGAGAGGCAAAAACAGCAGTTAAGCATTGAATTTGAAAGTGGTCAAAAGCAGGCGTTCTATACTCAAGGAGGTGCTTCAGAAAACTCACCCCACTATCTTAGACATGATCTTTCTATCCAGTATCTCTTCTATTTTCTTGTCAGATCGGTTTGCTTCAGCACCGTGCGTTTCTTGACAGATACAACACGTAGCAGGCAAACGTCTCCCTTGGTTCTGTCAGCTAGCACTAGCAGCCCCCAGTCTGGCCGTCACAGCAAATTACATCAAGCACTCAGGTTATTGAATATTGCCCAAATCTTAGTATCCCATATGCAAAACAACTGACATTCATTGCTCCAGGAGGAGCAATATGCTCTGTGACTACCCAGTTCAGTTTGGGTCACAGAATGACCTTGGAGGGTGTGAATTCCAGCCCAGGAAAAGTGAAGGTCTTGACTTCCAAAATGGGAATGTGGTTAAAAAGAAAAAACCTGGGAACAATGTGAATGTGCCCTGCTTTTGAGAAATTTTTTTTACCTTGTGCCACATGCCATCTGGGATTTTCCTGGAGGTTTCCCTAGTCCTGGACACTAAGAGTCCAAATCCCCTGTGCTCCGCTTCCCAGCTTCTGCTTTTTAGAGTTGCTCTTCTGCTGGGTTACACTGGGGACCTACTTATCCAGTCGCAGCTGAATGCACCTTGGGCAGATTATGAAAGTCACCAATTTGAACAAACAGGCTGAAAACAGGAACAAACACATTCACGGTGCATAGATCCACCGACACGCTTGGGATGAAAGAGCCAGCTTGTGAAGCTTCTGCATCATAGTGTGGCAGGTGCTGTACGCTCATTTTCCTGGCAATAAATTAAGCTAGAAATAACGATCAGAGCGCAAAATGGAAAAAAGGGTTTTAGAAAAAACTCACTTGTTTGGGGCCAAATGCCATAAGCCTCTAAAAGATGTCCATCTAGTTGCATATAGTCACCTTCCTTATCCAGGGGAGAGTCAGGCACCGCCTGGAGCTTGGTCCATGCGATGCATCTTAGGATGCGGCAAACAATTCCTCAGCAGTGCTTATTTCTCCCCCGTAGCTATGAAGGATGCAGTTAGCCCCATGCCACAGGAGTGATGTGGTTGATGCGGTTTTTTCATAGACAGATGTCATCTATGTTAAAAGAATTAATTTAAGATGTTAATATCCTTCTTGCCTTGGTGAGGTGATAACAGTTTAAGGTGAAAAAGTCCCTAAACATCTAGGTCCCAAACTGCCCCATCTCTGCCCAAAAGATGGCTGCAGCTGGCACAGACCTGCCTGATGTCTCACCTGCTCGACGTGTTTCAAATGCTCTAAGGGGCGCCCAGCAAAGGCCCCATTCTGACCACTGGCAGCCTCATAGACACCTTGTCTACCTCTGCTCCTTCAGCTTGAAGATGTGTCTGCCACGTGTCTACGCCTGCACACGCTCTCAGGTCCAGCCGAGACTGTCCGTGCAGCCTGGAAAACACCTTGGCTGAGCCCAAATCCCGGGTGTCCGGGGAGCCAAGCGGCTGTCCGGGCACTACTGCGTCTGCAGATCTCCACTAGATCTTCTCCAGCTGCAGCTTATGCACCCAGGGCACTTCTCGGGCACTGCAGTTGGGTTTCTGTAATCTGCAGGTGTATCTAGACCCAGTGACAGGGACCCCCAGGGGGCTTAGCATCCCACCAGCCCCCAGCCTCCTGTTGCGTGCCGACACCGAGGGCAACCTGGGGAAACGACGGGACGGTCTGCACGGCCGCTTGCAGGACACACCGTGAGCAGACGTGAGCTCCCTGCTGTGCCGTGGACGTCACGCAAGCGTGTGCACAGGGCACCAGCGACACGGGACACGCGCCCAGCGGGGAGCGGGGTCTGCAGGTGTGTTACAGCACCGGCGCGGCTGTCACTGCAGCTTAGCACAGGCACGGCTGAACAGCCTTCCAGCCAGCATTTGGCATTTCGTGACAGCACACGGAGCTCTCGGCAGGCAGAGTGTCTCCCAAGAAGCTGGGAGCACTCAGGCAGTCAGCTCCGGGGAGCTAGGTTTTGTCGAGGCCAGACTCGCCGTGGTACCCAAGCTGTCTGATTTCCTCCATCTGTGCTGTGCAGAAGTTGCTCTCAGGCAGAAAGACGCATGAACCAAGGATGAGAGGGCTCAGGGGAGTGGGAATCTGATTTTTTCATCTAGTTTCAGTCATAAGGCTCACTTGTTCCTCTGCACGAGGGACAAGATGTTTTTTTCATGCAAGGCATCATGCTAAACCCAAACGCTTCTCTCGTTCCCTTCGCTGCAACTCCCAAACCCCAGCAGCCACATTAATTTTACTCTGTATTTATACCCACGCTGCGGAGATCGGCACAACAGCTCACTACCTTCTCTGCAGAGTTCAAAAGCGACCCCACCAGGGAGGGATTCCACTGGGCGAGTTTGCTTTCCACCCATTTCCAGCATAATGAAAGAGTCCCAGAGTGGAGGTCAAAGAGCAGTTTTCTTCAGAATCCACGTAAGCAGGTGCACGTTCTGCATTGGTGATATTTAACCACTGGAAGAAGTTAGTGGAAGCATTAGGAACATGCTGAATTCTCCAGCTTTTGGGTTTTTTAGAATTTGACTGAATAACTTTTTGGAAGATGCGTTGGGGAAAAACAAGCTGCTGCATTCAACATAGTGTACATTAACGGACAGAGAGAGCGTATGGGGTAATGACCAGTCTAGAAAGGTTTCTGGCACATACCAAATGTAGTTTCTGCCTGTTTCCCTATACAACTGTAAGCTAAGATCCACTGAAAAACAATATTGAAAGTGTCTTTGGATGGGGCTCCAGGCTTTTAACAATGAAGGGAATGCTCAAGGAAATATTTCAGGAATAGTATGTTAACAGTATGTTAGGGAGTAGCATTTTAAGTATTCTCAGTGATTTCTCCCAGATCTGATTGGTTTTCATCCCAGAAATGGTGGGGTTAGTGCAGGTGGAAGCTGCACGCACAGGTTGTCCAGGACAAATGTGAACAGGCTGGGGAACGCTGTGCCCAAAGCAGGACTGGAGACCAGCAGCATGGAGGGAACGGTGCACGTGAAACAGCATATCCTCTCAACGTGCTCGGACATAAAACCGTGAGCTTGCAGGACTCTTGCTCTGACCCGTAGCTCACTTTCCATGGTCCCGTGTAGCCTTCAACAGACTTTATTGCCTGCAGCAGGGAGTCATGGATGCCTGCGGGTGCCGGTCACCTGCTGAACGGGTCTCGGGTGCCACCGAGCTGCAACCGCTGCTGTTGGACTGCAGAAACATGGGGCAGGCTGGATCCTGCAGTCCACTCCAGTGTTTGACATCTCTGCGGCTTGTTCAGCCCCTTTTGTACCCCACCCCTTTGATTTCCCCCCACCCCTGTTCTCCCCAGCGCTCCCTTCCCACCTTTAGCCCTTCCTTTCAGGGTTCCTTTGTCCGTTTTGCGTAGTCCCACGGGACCCTCAGATATCCCGAATCCTCACCTCCTTCATTTCCCACTTCTTGTCAGCTACAAAGACCAGGCTGACCCTCTCCAAAGCTGAGCTTGGAGTTTCCTCATGACCTGTTAACTGGTGGCTGAAGAGTTTTAGTCTTTACTGTTGTCTCCGCTATCTATCGGGTTTGTCCCTCTGTGTTTTGTGTCTTTCCCTGTTGCTTACTCTTCCCTGTGAGCTGCAGAGGTCTGACAACCTCAATGAAGCAGACACTCTCACCTTCCACATACCCTCGTGGGGATTAGAAGGATTTTGGGAAGAGGCAACAAAAACAACCAAAGGCCTAAAATAACTTATATGCAAGGGAGAGCTGGGAGAACCAGGAGTCTCCAGTCTGGAAGAGGGACGACTGAGGGGCTGGGGAAGGGCTCTGTAAAATCTTGAGTGACTTGAAAAGCACATTCAGGTGTAATTGTTCACTGTCTCTTTTAATATAAGAACTAAGATGCATTGAATAAAACAGCAAGTGGCAAATTTGAAACCAACTGCAGGAACTGTTTTTCACTCAACAGGATTAAGCTTTGGAACATTTTCTCAGAGCGAACTGCAAATGCCAGAAGTCTGCAGGGGCTCAACCAAGCAGTAAGACAAATCCACAGGAGGAAAAAAAAAAAAAAATCATTAAGAAATATCCAACACAAAACACTGCTCTTGGTTCAGGAACTGCCGGAGCCTCAGATCGATAGTCGTTAGCAGAGAAATGATCACCCTCTGCTTGCCAGGTGCTTTTGCCTTTCCTGAACACTGCCCAGGCCCCAGCATCGGCTGGCTGGACCTTCACGCTCTCCCCAACAAGCACGTGCTCCCTCAGGAGCTGCTCACCTCCCCAAGGAGCAATGGACCATTCTGCAACCACACCACCTCCCATCCCAAATCGAGGACAGAGAGAGAAGCTGACTGGAGCCTGGGGGGTGTCCAGCCCCATGGAGCATCACTGGCTGGGTGGCAAGGAGACAGGACATCAGTCCGTGGTATTTGGGAGGTGGGAGTCCTTCGCTGTCTTCTCGCCCTGGACAACTGTGGTGAAACAACCTCCTTGCCGCGGCATCCTCCCACCTTATAGGGAGGAGCTTTGCACCAGGAGCTGCTCATATGTGGCGATCCCAGTGCCAGAAAGGCACTCAGAGCCTGTAAAGTGTCATTTAAAATGCTATTTATTAGTGTTAACACTATAAAGAAAGAGAGGACAGCACAGATAACCTTACGTCCTTTCAGATGCTGGGAACCCCGAGCTGTGCAGGCTGCAATGGGTATCAGCATCAGCACAGCATGCAGACCTCATCCAAGAAAGAGTTACCCCATTTTGGTCATTTGAGTTATTATAAGAAAATCTGTTCCCATAACCAGAGCTTCTGCAAAGAGACCTTGACATAGGAGGAAGAAAGGGCAAGCAAGGTGGTGGGGACTGTGGGGCCAGAGAAGACAATGCTGCATTTCCTATCCATCCCATTGTAAATCTGATGCTTGGTGAATGCATTGGAGGAAGAACCTTTGTAATAAGAACCAAAAAAAGCAGGATCCATGTGCAAGCTTGTGACAGCCTGTGAGAGGACCTGCCAGCATCTGGATGATGTTTTACAGTGCGTTTTGCAAACACTTCACCCATTATCTCCTCCAGCAGAGTCGGGACCAGGTGTTGGGTCGCTGCGTGTACGAACACGGGGCCATTCTGTCCTTGGAGGGTCCAACCACCACCATGTAGAACCAGCGTGGGCACAGACTTCTTTCAAATGAGCAATGGAGGGATGCTGCAGAGTCAGTAAGACACAAAATGGGGTAAACAGATTGAGGGGGGGCTCCATTGCTGTTACCCACACCACAGCCCATCTCTGCTTGTGTCCTCATTTGAGGTAAAACAGGACCAATTTTGTTCAGTAACTTCCCTTTTTAGCTAGGCCTCTTCTCACTGCTGAAATTCCCAGCACGTTGTGCAGAAGCTGTTGGCTCTCAGAGTGGTGAGACCAGCTTTTACAGTTGATGCCAAGGAATGGGATGCAGAGAGGCTCTTGCTTATCCTTAGTGCTATCACGCCCAAGAGCAGCCAGCTTTGGTGTGTGCCCCGTTGGAGGGTCCGGAGTGGAAAAGCGTAGAGGGGTGGCACCTCTGGGGAGGAGCAGACAGGAGAGGTGACCCAAAACTGACCAACAGGGTATTCCATCCCATCTGCCTGATGCTCAGTGTAAACGCTGAGGGATCAAGGGGTCAGCCCGCTTTCTTCAAAGGCCAGTGTCTGAGGAGGACTCTGTCTGCTCATCTGCCTTTGATCCCAATGCAGAATCCAGATCCAGAATCCAGTTCCCGTCCGTCACTGAGTCCAGTCTGGGACTTCCCAGTGCCTGCTGGTGATGTGATTGTCATCCTGGGAGCTTGATATAGTTTTGTATATATTCCATTATTTTCTTTTTATTTTATCCTTAATATTTCATTAAAGTAGTTTAGTTCCTTCTAAACACCTAAGTCTGTCTTTCTCTCTCCTGCCTCCCTTTGAAGCGGGGCAGGAGAGAGAGCATCTGTCATTCTGCCCAGTTGGGCCAATGTGGCCCAAACCGTGACAGCTTGGCAGCAGAGAGGAGACACGTGACACATTTGTGCGCTGCAAACCACCCGCGCAGGTGATCAGCGCCATTAAATACACCAGTCTCATCTGGCCACAACACCGGAGTGAACTTTAAACACCATGCAAATCCAAGAGCAGGCGGGACTAGTCACGGCTCTGCCCACCCCAGGCTCCAGCTCCCGACCCTCAGCAGTCGGGAACCTGCTGCTCGGCATCACCCAGCAGGCTGCAGCAATCCTGTGGTGCCTGCAAAGCCAGGGCTCAAGAGAATTATTTAGACCCAACGCTGCCTTGTGTTGCATGAGAGCAGCGCAGAATCATAGAATCATAAAATCATAGAATGGTTTAGATGGGAAGGGACCTTAAAGATCATATAGTTCCAACCCCCCCTGCCCTGGGCAGGGACACCTTGCACGAGACCAAGTTGCTTTAAGCCCCGTCCAACCTGGCCTTGACCACGTCCAGGGATGGGGCAGCCACAGCTTCTCCGGGCAACCTGCATGTCTGTACAGCTCCTCGCACAGAGGGGACTTGATCCCCAATGCTTGTGATCCGAAGGCAGATTTGACTCGGATTCCCCACTGTTTCTGTCTGTTGCCCCGAGTCCCTTTATTCAAGGGCCCTGGGGGGTTTCCAAGACCCCTTAAGCACTGTTTGTGGACTGGGTGAGTCTGGCTCAGGCTTTCTCACCAAAGTCAAAACCGAGCCTCGGTGGCAGCAGAATTTGATAAGTTTCTGCAATGCAAACGGCAGGACCATTGCCGTGAGGTTTAATATCTCAGATGGCACTTGCAGAGCCTGACCTTGATACTTAGAGGTTTCGCTGTGTGGTCCTCAAGGGCAAAATAAGGAAATAGTGTTTAATCCCTTCTCTCTGTTCTAATTAATATGTTAATTCATGTGGGGTTTTCTTCCTGGTTACAGGAGAGTTAGAAAATATTAGATCAAGAAAGGATCACCGTGATGATTTGTTCTGACATCCTGCATCACACTTCCAGAAGAATTTCATAACCAATTTACTCATCAAGCCCATCGTATGGGCTTCAGGCAAAGCATACATCTCAGAAGAATTCCTGTTTTTAGCTTTACAGTTCCAACAGATGAAGAATTTGTCATCGGCCCTTTTTTATTTTCAGATTTGTAAACTAGCAGCGTCTCATTTCATCCAATTTCTGCATAACTTCAGTTTCCAGTCACTGGGTCACGATGTGCTTGTGGGTTATATTGAAGAGTCATCACTGTCAACCACGCACCAAGTGGTGGACAATTTTTAGATCAATTCAGCTTTTCTTTTGCCAATCACGTAGTCTAAACTAAATAAGTCATTCAGTAAGAGACTTGTTTCCCCAGAGAATAAGGAAAAAAAATAATCTGTCCTTCGATATGGAATAGATGATCGTTGTAGGTCCCTTCCAACTGAAACAGTCTATTCAATTCCGTATAACTCCGCAAGGTTTGATCTTATATACAGTTCATTATCAGCGCTCTTCCTGAAGCTTCTAGACCTCCATTTCCCTGGAAAGATCTCTCACTTGTAGCAGTGATGGTTGTTGTGCAGGGATTCCAGGGTTTCCATTCAGGAGAGATTAAGCAGCAAGCACTGCCTCTCTGGTTCCGTCTCACACACGAGCACCGGCTGCCTTGTCCAGGCTATTCTGCATGTCATGCACGGAGGACTCTGCACCACCACAAGATTTATTCCTGCACATCTCTTTCTCTGAAAGGTCTCTCGCTCTCTGCTGGTACCTCAGGTGAAATTTGCATTACATTTATATTTTAATTTTTTTCAAGACGTTATTTGTTTCTTATTTATTGGATGGACAGTTACGAGTTTTATTGTATAACAAGTCATATTTATCATGAAAAAAAATAAAAAATCCTCAGTACTGCAATCCACGACCCAAGACATCTGCAGGATCACAGGGGTTAGAAAAGTCTAACTCACTGACTGGTGGACATATGTGAATTAATCATGATTTATGACTTTAAACCAGTAGTATTTAAAAAAAAATTGCTGCCGGGAGCTTCTAACATATGGAGGTAGCTGATTAATTTCAGAACTCCTTGATGCTTTTGTCTAGATTTTTCTCTCATTCATGAATATTTTATCCCATAGTCATCAATGAAAAGGGAGAAACAATCAGCAGCACATTCATTACCAATACTATGAACCTGGGTAATTTATGAAATTTGTATCATCTGCATATATAAGTATGTGTATGTCTGTTTTCCAGTTTGTGGGCAGTACATTTCTTCTTTGAGGGTTTTTTTTATTTCAGTGTAGATGTTCCCTGGTCCATCATGTTGTTGTCCAACAGCTCCAACTCCTCCTGTTACACATTCATCCTAGTGGGCATCCTGGGGCTGGAGGCTGCCCACCTCTGGCTCTCCATCCCCTTCACTTGCATTTACATTACATCCCTCGCAGGGAACTGCACAATCCTTTTTGTCATCGGGAGTGATCCGAGCCTCCACAAGCTCGTGTCCGTGCTGGCCGTCACTGATTTGGGTTTGTCTCTATCTACAATATCAACTATGATAATTGTTTTCCAGGTCAACTACAGGGAAATCAGTTTTGATGTCTGTTTTGCTCAGCTTTATTTCATTCATTCCTTGTCTTTCATAGAGTCCTCAGTGCTTCTGGCCATGGCCTTTGATCAGTACATGGCCATCTGCTACCTGCTGAAAGACTCCTCCTTCCTCACTGGTGCCAGGATAGTCAACACCAGGCTGGCTGCTCTGTGCAGATCCTTCTTAGGAGTGCTGCCGTCACTCTTCTTGCAGAGAAGGTCACCCTTCTGCCTGTCCCATGTGCTCTTCCATGCCTATGGCCTGCACCAGGACCTGAGCTAGCTGGTATGTGCGGACATCACGTTCTATAGTATGTATGGGTTAGTTGCGGTCCTCATCGTGGTACTAGACACATTGTTCATTGTTTTGTCATATATTATGACCTGTAAGACAATTGTGAGCATCACATCCCAGAGGGAGTGTCTCAAGGTTTTGAAGAACTGCCTGTCCCATACCCTGGCAGTCCTCATCCTGTACACCCCCATGGCTGGCTTGTCCATGGTTCACCATTTTGGCAAACATGCTTCCCATCTTGTTGACGTCCTCCTAGCCAACATCTACCTGCTGGTTCCCCCTGTGCTGAAACCAATCATCTACAGCACAAAAAAGAAACAGATCTGCAGGGGCGGCCGGAGGGTCCTCATGCCAAGGAAGAGCTTCTCACCATGGCACAATAGCACATAAAGTACTTTTGCTAACTGCTCACCATAAACTAGTGGGATGGACTCATTATGCCGTGTATGCCATTGTTACTAATTGACTGTATACTTCCAGGTGAAGATAGAATTAATTAATATTCATATTAATTTAAATCATCATCCATACTCTTTTATTCTGTAATTTATCACATAATTTACTCAGTGAAGTGTGTTGTATTTCCACAGCTCACTGAAGGAGTTCATGCTCCAGAAAAACTTAAATATGCAAGACTTTTTTTCTCTTGGCCACTGAGGTTGTAACATATCTTGCTCAAGTATTTCTAATGAGTACTGTAATGAAAAATTAAACCCCAGTCTAGGAAATAATTCAACCTGTGATTAAACCTATGTGATTAGTCACCTTGTTTGTGTTCACCAAGGAAGAAGCCATTCAGTCACCAGTTACGAAGCCATCAGGAAATTAATAAAGCAGTCTTAAATTCCTTTGAATCCTACCTAAATGCAACAGCCTTGGATGAATATTTACCCAGTCGTTTTTCATGGATGCTCAAGTCTGCCTAGGGGAGTATAGTCTTACCAGGCAAGCCATACCTCGGTAACCTCATCAGTAATACCATGTAAGGTCAGGATGACTTAGGTCATCATTATCAGAAATATCAAATTCGGACAGTGATGTAGCAGAACTGGGGCCAATGGAGAGCAAAGCAATAAGAGGCAACTTGTTTACCTGGGAGAAGACTGAAGTGGAGAAAGGAAATGTCAAAGGCAGTTAAAAGGAGAGCCAAGAAATGGTAAAGGAGATAGTGAGGCATGAAAGTAATGTGTTTGGGGCTGTCCAAGGTAACAGCTGGGCCACCCTGCACTTGACCTCTATATCTGGAGCAGAACAAAAAGCTCAAAACCACTCCAAGAGAGTCAAAGCTGTTCCTGTGCTCAGGAGGACTGGGGGAGGCAGTCTGCTTTCCCTGGCTGATGGAGAAAACCTGGGTGAACGGATCAGGCATCTGCTATTACCTTGTCACCCAACACTTCCAAACAAAGTGGTTGCTAAACGGTTTGCTTCAGTGGTACGCCATGAATACTCCCAAATCATGAAGCTGTGATGGCCCTGTTATAAAGCCATGCAGATGCGCACTCACTCTCCCCGTGTAAGGAGCACACCATCCATCGCTCCTGCCTCCACGTGTCTGATACGCACTTCAGCAGGAAGAAATATTATGCAGCAGACTTTGGGTGGTTGATTCTCCAAAGAATGCCCTATCTAGTTCCTGCTTTTAAATTATTTTAATGACATATCTAATATCTTTGTATACTTCAAGCAAGAAAATCAGTCACTTGAGACATTAAGTACCTCTGAGAACTCCCAACAGTGGCAGATACAGGAGAGTTTCTTTCGGAGAGCTGTGCGTACTCATTAATACAGCTGGGAATTGGGATGGTGTTACTGTGCGTCCCCTGAAGCGGACAGACTCCCTGTTGTCTGTGGCATTGTGCAGGGACACGTCGGTGAGGGTCTGGGTGAAGGGTTGAATCCATACACGTTCTGTTGGAGAACTGTCTGCCTTTATTTATTCTCCCCCAGTAGGCTGAATGTGCCTGTGCAAAATTAATTTATACAGTTCAGTTAATTGGCTCAGAGTCTTAATGTCTACTTAGATCAGGTTTCTCTGGCCTTGTCTCATAGAGTTTTTAAAATTTCCAAGGACTGAGGTCCCACTCCCCATGAGGAAGAATTTTTCCCTTATTGTCCAACTGAATTTTCCCCTATTGCAATTTTTGTACCCGTCTTCTTGCCTTTTCAGCTCTGATAAGCCTGACTCCACTTTGTCCGTAATCGCTTTCAGGTGTTGGAAGACTTTAATTAGAAATCTCTTTTGCCACCTTTTCTTCTGGTTAAAAAAAACCTCAGTTGCTTCATCTTCTCCTTGTATGTTGTGAGGTCCAGACACCTGACCGTCTTAGTGGTCTCCCCTGGACTTGCTCCAGTTTATCAACATTACTTTTGTTTGTATGGAAGGATCCACAGCTAGACAAAGTACTCCAGATGCAGTCACACACTTGCTGATTAAAGGGAAAAATCTCTTCCCTTGGCCTGGTGGTTGCACTCTTACGAATGCAGTCCAGTCTGCGGCTGGTCTTCGTTGCTGCAAGGACACACAGAGGACTCATGGCCAACCTGCTGTCCACCAGGCCCTTTGTGAAGAGGTGTTCTCCAGCCGGTCAGTCCCAGACAGGACCAATGCAGGGGCTGTTCTGTCCCAGGTGCAGGAATTTGAGGGGGTTTTATGAACCTCATGGGAGACAGCTGCGAATTTCCAGGTGCAATCTCTCACTGTTCGGACAGGGCTCAACGCTGCGAAGAACTGAGTGCCCAGACCTGACTCCGGGGCTCATGAATGCCCACCAGAGTTAGGTGAGTGCCTAAGCACTTTAAGGAACCCACCTCCCCAGACCACACCTCTTTCCACACTTCACATGTCCAGGTAATTAAGTCTCTCTGAACTGGGGCAACGTCAAATCCTGCTCTGTAAGGAGCACGTTATTTCAGGAATCTCTTAGGCACACAGACGTGTATATGGCTTAGTCATGATGACTCACACTTGATACAGAATCAAAAATGAGCAAATCTTAATTCTGGAAGAAATGATTCATTAGCATAAGACCATTATTTATTGCTATCATGATGCTGCCTAAAAGGAACGCAACACGCTCTGTTCCGATGTATATTTGCTCCCTGCTTGCACCTGCACTGGGGAGGCTCAATAAGGCCCGTTGCCTCGCAGCCAGTGGAATGAAATGCTCGGCACCTAAAGTCCATTAAACACCTCTGAAAATCTCTATAAATGTGAAAGGCACAACATTGTTAACTGGTAAGCTTCAGGCACAAAGGGGAAACTTCTCAAAGAATACTGCAAGCCGTTCTCTAGTTCTTGTGTCCATTTCAACTAAGCTGGCTTTGAAATTAGTAGAAGACATCTGTCTCCTTCCCTTGTACAGGGGAAGTGCCGTCCTCTTCAGTGGTTGCGATTTAAGCTTTTTCAGTTAGACTATAATATCCTTGAGCTGAAGGTGGTAGCTCAAGCCTCCAGAAAAAAAAACAAAACAACCAGAATAGTTAAAGGTTTCTGAGCTGCACTCAGCCAACCCACCCGTTTGCTGGGGACCTTCTTTGGGAACAAGCCCAGAGGCCTGAGCTCACAGCCTGAGGAAGTGGCTGGAGACTGACCCATCCCATTTGAACCCATTCCCCAGGAGCACTTGTCCTTTTTGCTCTGTGCTTTTCCAGCAGTGATCCTGTGATTTTACACATCTTCCCCCTTTTCTAATGGAGCAGCATGTGAGAATGGCAGCAGGGACCTGCCTCAATTTGAACCACATCTTCTTTTGTAAGAACCACATCTTCTTTTGGAGAACAGATGAGTTGCATCTTCAAAGTGCAGAAGTTACTGGTGATTTAGGGTGCATTAATGTTATGGTCCTCAAACTGAAACATTGCTCTGTGATCCAATGCTGAAGACAGACCCAAGTGCTTTTTTGAAAACCAGCGTATATGAAGAATTTTCAAGCTGAGTACCGGAACAAAGAGGTAGAAACATTTCTAGTCACTTTTGACCATTTAAGCCATTATATGATCACAGAGAACATTAAAACCCAGCAATAATAACAAAATCTGGGGCTTCGAGAGATGAATTCTGTACTTTCTGTGCTTTGCCTGATGCAGGGGCTCCTAAGTTCAAACATGCAACTGCTGTATGCTCACGCATCTTCAGAATACGCCAAGATAACAGATACAGACAACCTCCAGTTACCGCAGTGTCTGGAGACTGCAGTGCCTGTAGGGTAAGCCTAGAGTCCAGGCTTACAAAGGATAGGTACCCACGGGAAGGAGCCAGAAGGGGTTAGCACTTGCTCTGGGACTAGATCCACGGTGGGAATTTTACACATGGAAACACCAGGTGCTCCCAAAGTTCCCATTAGACTCCAGCCCCCGAGGTGTTGTCTCAAGGACATTATGAACGCGAGGGTCACCAACCTGAGAGGTGGTGTCTGAGCAGCCACGTCAGCTGTTTACGCAGGTTAATTTCTTGCATAATGACTGCAACAGCCAGATCACCCTGGGTAGGTGAGACAAGGAGCTTGATTTATTGGCACTTCTAATTCTGGCTTCTACCAGGAGTTAGCAGCACTCCAGCTGTGAGATGGTTTTGCTTTGTTTTTAAAGCTTATAATCAGGACCTATTGAAAAAAGCACTCACCTTTCATCAGGAAACTTCTTCCTAGGCCAAACTGCAGGTGGGTGCCTTGCCTTCACTTCTCTGGGAGGGTTTGTCTAAATCTACCTGTCCTCCCCTCTTCTCAGCTTTTTAGTGTCTGCCAGGTGAACCATCCTGGGAAAACGCTGTGCAGCCTTGCAAAGCCAGCAAGCCTCTCCAGTCCTTTAGGCTGAAAAGCCAGAGGTCAGTTTGCAGATGAGGCACAGTCTGCCCAGTACAACGCTTCCTCATCCAAGGCATTAGAAGTCAGGTTATGCCCCAGTGTCCTTTCCCCTCCCTGTTCAAGACCTACACTGCTGGGCTGTTTTCGTGGTCACCAGACCATGAACCAGGAGGAGGAAGGTTCAAGATAGCTCATTATCTTTCTTCTATTTTTCTTGCAGGCTAGATGACTGCTGAACCAGAGGAAGGCGAGTGATGGGTAGTAAGTGGATCATTCCCATGCAACGACAGTGTGCCTGGTGGGAGCACAGAAGGTTGGAGTCCCTGCTGCCCTGAGGGACAGGAGCTGTTCCAGGGAACAGCCCCAGGTCTGGAGACCTCAGGGTGCAGGGAAGGAGCCGGGTGAAGCACAATCGGAGCTGGGTGCGCTCTGCAGGAGGGCAGGGACGTGAGGTGCAGCAGAGTCCTTGTTCATCGCTACTGTCTGCACCCAGACACAATGAAGCTGGCATATAGACATTTCTCTCCATATTTTGTATGGTCTGTGAGCCGTTATCCTAGACTTTGGAATAGGATCATTGCTCATTCTTATCTTCTATGTTATGATTTGGACAACCACTGTCAGGGCCACATCTCAAGGGCAGCATCTCAAAGCCCTGTGGACCTGCATCTCCCGTGTCTCTGGTGTTCTAGTATCCTGCATCCCAATGGAGGCTGTCTCCACCATACACCAGCTTGGGGAGGACCTTCCTCCTTTTGTTCTGATGTCCAGTATTTACCTCTCTGTGCCTCCTCTTCTCAACTCACTCATTTAGAGTGTGAGCAGCAAAGATATTTGAAAGGTCATCCTCAGAATGATCTCCAGGCAACAGACCTAAACTGCCCGTGGTTTAGGAGTGCAAGGTTGGAGGGATTCAGGTAATTCAGCCCAGACCCTTTCTGTCACAGAGAACCACAGAGCACAGTCCTTCGTACAATGAGATTGAATTCCACCTCAAACAATTCAGATTTTTGGCTCTACTACTCCCCTGTGAAGCTGTCTTTAACCAACAGAGGAGAGTTTGTAAATCTCCTTTATAATGCAGCCCAGAAAGCCCCCCGCATCCTGGGCTGCATCCCCAGCAGCGTGGGCAGCAGGGCCAGGGAGGGGATTCTGCCCCTCTGCTGCGCTCTGGGGAGACCCCCCTGCAGTGCTGCCTCCAGCGCTGGGGCCTCAGCACAGCAGAGACATGGACCTGCTGGAGCGGGGCCAGAGGAGGCCACCCAGATGCTGGGTGGGCTGGAGCCCCTCTGCTGGGAGGCCAGGCTGGGAGAGGTGGGGGGGTTCAGCCTGGAGAAGAGAAGGCTGCGGGGAGACCTTGGAGCCCCTTCCAGTCCCTCCAGGGGCTCCAGGAAAGCTGGGGAGGGACTCTGGATCAGGGAGTGGAGCCAGAGGACGAGGGGCAACGGTTTTACCCTGAAAGAGGGCAGATTTAGAGGAGATATTGGGGGGAAATTCTGGACTGTGAGGGTGGTGAGATGCTGGCCCAGGCTGCCCAGAGAAGCTGTGGCTGCCCCATCCCTGGAGGTGTTCAAGGCCAGGTTGGATGAGGTTGGAGTGACCAGGTCTGGCGGGAGGTGTCCCTGCCCATGGCAAGGGGGGATTGGAACTGGATGATCTTTAAGGTCCCTTCCCACCCAAACCATTCTATGATTCTATGATTCTATAACAGTCTGTCCAGTCAGTAGGGGCTTTTTATAGTAAAAAACTTGTCTGGGTGGGTAAGTGGTGAGCAGATAGGGTCTATGCATCTTCAAGCACAGTTCACCTGTCCTGAAGTCGGCTGGCCGGCCATGGAAGGGGCAGGAGGTGCGTAGCCAAGCAGTGCAGGTCATCAGCCACAGAGCGGTGTAAATTGGGTTGAGGACCAGCCACCCAACACATTGCGTACCTTTAAGCAGCAGAATTAGAGGAGCTGGACAAATGTCTGTGGATGTCACCTGCCCTTGAGACACTGACGACCCGTGCACCGCCCTGTGCGAGGAGGGGCACGAGTCAGGGGCCAGGGGGACACGTCCTGCTGGGGACAGCAGCAGCTGGAGTGGCTCAGCTCTCATCTCTCTCCCCATCCCACAGGCGAGAGATCATGTCCCTCAGAGCAACCACCCTCCGCACTTGGATGACTTCATTGCATTGCAGTTTGCAATCATCCCTCTAATTGGGCTTTCAGTAAACCCATGTGTCTAACCAGCCCACAAACTTCTCTTGGTCTTTAGACTCAGCCATTAGACAATAGCATTATCTGTATTTCTTTCTATATCACAGAGATCATTTGGTTTTAATGTGTATTTTATCACTACTTTATACTCTTGAATACTGGGAGATGTGAAATACTACAGCTGCCTTGTACACCAAATCAATGTAAACACAATGAGAATATGACAAGAGGAGATGAATATGGGTAGTAAGTTATTAAACAATATTTCCTGTATGATTTCTAGAGCCAGAACCTATTTGTTTATTTATTTTTATTACATTACCTGAGAGGCTGCATTTAAAAATTCAGAGTGGCATACTACCCAGGAAACTGATATCTATTGCACACTATTTTCTCCTTCTCATGGAAGACATTCACATTTTATTGCCCAAGATGTTGACTCTGTGATGCCAGCTTGTATGTCTTTCCTTTACACAATGTGTAAAGTGTGTTAAATATACAACACATAAAATGTGTTAAAAAAGAGAAAAGAAAAAATGAAAAATATTGTTACATTGCCTGTTAGATAGCAGATGTGAAGGAAAAATTGACTTTTGATTTCACAGAGCAGAATTTTATAACTTGACAAAATATACATGAAAATAGTTTAACACAAAGCTTGTTTGGACTTCTTTTTTTGAAAACAAGAACCCTGGAAACATTTAAAGTAGCCCAAAATATTTTATTTCACTTGCAATAATAAGAAATTGCAGCGTCATAGATAAAGTAGACAGGAGAACTTCTTAAGGCAGTCTGTAGTAGATGATTTCAGCCTTCTTTAAAATTTATTCACAGAAAGGGTTATCGAGCACTGGAACAGGCTGCTCAAGGAAGTGGTGCAGTCGCCATCCCTGAAGGCATTTAAAAGACGTGTAGACGTGGTGCTGAGGGACATGGTTTAGTGGTCAACTTGGCAGTGTTAGGTTTATGGTTGGACTTGGTGATCTTAAAGGTCTCTTCCAACCAAAACAATTCTACGATCCTATGATCATTTAATATATTTTGAAGGACACTTGGATCAACTTCCTACAATCCCTAGAGACTGCAGAGAGGTAAACTGCTGCACAGTGTGCACAACCATGCTCTTTATCAGCACCCTTTGTCAATGGTTTGGGTCGTATGTCCATGATGTATGGTAACTAGTCTTCACAATGAGCACGGCAGTTGTTGCTTTTGTGTTTGGCACGCGCAATGTCCCACCTTCCTGAAACAGAAAGAAACTCTGTCCCTGCTCACCTCACAGTCATCTACATCCTGGCAGCAGCTTATACTAACGTAAGATCCATAGAAAGAAAACTAGCCTTTTATGTTTGCAAGGAAATATTCAAAATCTGCAAGACATCTTTGGGAGAAGAAAGCCGAAACGCTGATGCTGCTCAACCACACCTACTGGAGGTCGCCTGTCCCTCCCAAAGCGCAGGACTAGAGGTAGCTGTTACAAATCATAAACTAACTTTACAAATAAACTTTTTGTCTGCATTATGACTGCTTGTTTTTCCTTGGGATCCAGCGTCTGACAGCTGGGGATGGTAATGACCGAAACCACTCAGACCTTTTGTGCAACCGAAGTGCCCCAGGAGCCACAAGTACCAAGGAAGGTGGCTCCAAGCAGCACCAGCACAGCCTGGATCACTTCCCTGCAGTGCCAAGCCCCCTGGATAGCATGTGCACTAACAAAACCGTCATTTCATTGACCTCTGAGCCGCCAAACCTTGCTCCTCACTTGGTTCAATCCCGTTGCAAACAGCTTGCCGCAGCAGGTATTCGTATTTGCAGTGATGACGGTGTCGGATTTACCCAAGAGCGTGGTGTTGATTTTCAAGAGCGCTCCTTGGGAGCTCTGTGCCTCCCCGTCTCTGCCCCACCAGAGCCCCCTGTCTGAATAATGGGCTGCCAGTTCTTGCGGTGCTGTGCACCCCCGTTCCATCCGCAGTCGAACACAGATCACCCGCTACATTGCACTCTCCCTGCCAACCCTTGGTAATTAAACAATATATGACTGTCTTGTTTGCAATTAATTTCTCCAGCTTTCTTTGTGTCGAGGGCTGGGAAATCTAAGGATTAAATGTCCCTCCGCCTGGCATAAATCTTGAAAACTGCGATGATTTTTCCCAATAAACTGCATGCAGGAAATTCCTCTTCCGTATGGCACGTCAAAAGACAGTCTGACCTTTTCCGTGTCCTTTAGCAGATAGCAAACTGGGTCACCTCAAGGTTATATCTGTTACTGTGCAGCTGAGGTTGCGAGCACAGAGGTAAAGTTGCAGACCCAGATGTGAATCCAGTTTCTCGCTGGCTTGCATACAAAGCAGCAGGCGACTCATCGAAAAGCAGACACTTCCAGTGACGGCACATTAAGTCCTATCGAGGCAGGCAAAGGCTGCTGACAGAAATTACACTCTGCATGTAGCCCTTCAAGAATCAGGAGAGCTTCTTTCTCAATGGGTTAATTGATTCACGCGCCAGGCCACATCTCCCCTCTGCGGGTGGACATGGACAAAAGGGAGAAGTTTTCAGGCATAGACTTTCCTCTCCAGACCTGAACACAGGCAGTCGAGCTGGTATGTCTCCTACAAGCACGGCTTTTTTGTTGGTTTTCTAACCGTGATTCAATCTCAGTCTTGCAGCCCTTTGCACGGCACCTGAAGTTCTGAACTTCGTGTCTTGCGTTTGCCCTGTGCCCCCTCCATGCCCAACAGTCATTGGTAACTCGGTATTCACAGTCAGGTTATCTTTTTGTCCCTCTGTTGCTAAACTCCATCATTTACACCAATGAAACAAGGGAAATCCATAAGGAAATCGTCATGATAATAGCCCAAAACAACATCTGGGCTTGCCCCTGTCCAGCCTCACTCAGCTGCCACCCCCTCGGGGGGATGTAAACCCCAGGAGCTGTAGCTGGATAGGTGCTTGATGGTGAAAGCTGCTCTCTTCTGGGTGCTCTGGAGATGTCAGCAGCAATTCACAGACCCATGGGACCCCCACCCACCCCCTGTGGGGTTTTCTCACTTTCAGATTTCAGTGCCGGAGACATAGTCCTCCCCACCCCACCCAGAGGCTTTGTGCTTCCCTTTGCTCCAAGGACTCAGTGACAGTCTGAGGTCTCCTTTGTAACCTGGACCTGGCCACCTAATGTTGGTGTGACACAAGATCTTGCCCTTTTGTCTCTGGGCTCCCACTGCGTTTAGGCTCTTGTCCGCAGGGAAGCGTGATGCTCCTTCCCCTCCTTTGAGTACTGGCACTAACACAATCTTCAGTGTCTGCAGCACTCGCATCTCCTCCCCTGGGTGTCAGCACGTGCTGCCTGCTGGCGTGCGCTGCCCTGCAGGGCCCTTTGACAAAAGCACTTTCATCTTTGTGATGTAGGTCTGGTTATCCCCAGTTCCACCATCATCAGCCAAGAGGCATTGGCACCCAGCACAGCGATGACTAAGGACTGATTTCTGCAAGAGGATTTGCATGAAAGAGGGGAGCTTTCTCAGGAGAAGGACTGTGCCATGTGTCCTCCAAGGCATGGAACAAGTGGCACATGCTGCTTCTTGCAGGGATGTCCACTGTCCTTGGACAAGCAGCCCCTGGGTTCACTCTGCTGGCCCCCAGGCTTTCTGTTCTCTTCCCACGGCTCTCAGTTTTTCCTCAAGGGTTTTAAGTTTACCCCATGGTGTCAGAGCCATTTCTGTCTGCAGTGGGCAGGCGACATGCAGCGCAAAGTCCTTCCTGGGCCAAATGTCCACAGCAAGTTTTGTGCTGACCTGGGGTGGGATGTGATGGGAGCTGGGTGCGGTGAGCCATAGAATCATAGAATTGTCTAGGTTGGAAGGGACCTTTAAGATCAAGTCCAACCATCAACCTAACACTGCCAAAACCACCACTAAACCATGTCCCTCAGCACCATGTCTACCTGTCTTTTAAATATCTCGATGGATGGTGACTCAACCACTTCCCTGGGCAGACTATTCCAGTGTTTGATAACCTTTTTGGTGAAGAAATTTTTCATAATATCTAATCTAAACCTCCCTTGGTATAGCTTGAGGCCATTTCCTCTTGTCCTATCACTTGTTACTTGGGAGAAGAGATCGACCTCCACCTCACCACAACCTTCTTTCAGGTAGTTGTAGAGAGCGAGAAGGTCTCACCTCAGCCTCCTTTTCTCCAGGCTGAACAACGCCAGTTCCCTCAGCCACTCCTCATAAGACTTGTGCTCTAGACCCGAAAGGGTCTAGACCCAAGTGGACCTTCCCAGGCTTCATCCCAGAGAAGAGACGTGTTGGCTTCCCAATGTGCTTGTAAAACCTAGGAGACAGTAGAGTGGTTTGGTGGGACTATAATACTGAGAGCTCTCCAGCTGAGTCTTCACAGAATCGCAGAACAGTTTGGGTTTGAATGAACCTTTCAAGGCCATCTAGTCCAAGCCCCGTTCCATGAACAGGGACATCTTCAACTAGATCAGGCTGCTCAGAGTCTCATCCAAACTGGCCTGGAATGTTTCCAGGGATGGGGCAGCCACCACCTGCCTGGGCAACCTGGGCTTTACCACCTTCATTGTAAAAAATTTCTTCCTTATATCTCGTCTGAATCTACCCTCCTTTAGTTTAAAACCATTACCCCTTGTCCTATCACTACAGGCCCTGCTAAAAAGTCTGCCCCTCAAAATAAGTCTCTGGCAATAAGCCTCTGTGATTGATGTATCTTGAGTCTTTCAAGACCAAGACAAAACTAATGGAGATAACAAAGCAAAGTCATATTCTTCTCCTTATAAGCACTTCCATTTGCAGCATCACTTTCCGAGCAGCCCCTTCTGACGTTGCCTGCCCTGTGCGTGCCCTGGAAGATGAACTGAGCCAGAGGCAGGCACTTACGGGGCTAAACTGCCCGATTTCCACAGCCAAGCCAGGCTGATGTAAACCTGACTTTGGTTAGACACGGCCCAGGGCTGTGAGCAGGACAAGTATGCTGCACAACACGTGTAAACTGAAACACACCTAGAGTTTGGTAACTCCTGTAGAAAGTAATTATGGAAGAAGTAGAAACAGGGCATAATTTATCTTAGTGTTGGCTCAGGACCTATTCCAATTTAGCAGGCATCTGGGTGAGGGAGATTGCTTTCCCACGCACAGAGCTATGCACCTCGCTGAGGGAGCCCGGACCAGCATTTCTCGAGGTGTCAATAGCGTTGCAAATTAAGGCCCAGGGTTTGATTTCACCTGAGTTTTGACCTCTATTGATTCAAACCACAGGCAGAGTTGAGATGGAAATGGGTTTGCATTATTTTGCTGAAGTAGTGCTGGTGACCCAGGGACCCCAGTGATGTTTCATACAGTTGCTCCATAGGTCCTGGCTCAGTGGGATCTTGCTGGTGAGACCCTGCCAGGCCATCCACATACTTCACTCACTCGGAAAACGCAGGGAATCTTTCCTCCTGAACATTTCTGCAGAGGCTGTTTGGTCGGCGACACAGCTGTATCTGCCGGCAATTAGACGGTCACAGGTTCGCCAGCTGAATTTGAAGGGTTCTATTGATCAGCGAAGTGTTGTTTATTCAGTTCTCCAGCCATCCAGGAAAACGGGTCCTTTATTATTCTCTAAAGGAACAATGTTCAGGAGAGGACACATGTTCCTGAAACAAACCTATGGCAAAATACCAGCCCAGATATGACTCATACATGCAAAGATATTTTTGTGCTTTATATGAAGATGGCAGACACGCAGAATTTTCTGTATAAATTAAACCCAAATTAGTAGTGTGACCTAATGCAAATCAAACGTGGAAACCAAAGCCAAACAGATTTGTTTTTTACCTCAAAACTTTATGGAATCAGAGATTCCTGGCGAAAAGAAATGCATCATCTCTGTTTTATGAGGAAACCGGTGACAATGCTGTAAATGTGCCATTTTCTGAGTGTTGTAGCACTAGTTTCTTTCTCTCTGGCAGTTTTTGTGACCGTGCTGGATCATCTTCACAGCAATTTTGCAAGATTAGGAGCCAAGTGAGACTTGATTGGTTTTGGAACTGAGACAGTTTCTTTTTTAATTGTTTGTTGAAATCTGAGACACAGAGCAAGACAAGGAATGTCAAGATCTGCACCAACAGAAAAGAAAGACATTAAGTGCTAAAACACGAGTTTGGGGGCAGCTTTCATTACAACAGATCAGGCTTACGGCAGAGCAGCTGCTGGATTTAGATGGTTTCTCAACTGCTTGTTTAGCACTGACTGTTCCTTGTGCTGCAGAATTTTCAGGAAAAAAGCATTTCTGTATAGTAAAGCAAGACCTAGGCAGCAGAACAGGTGCAGTTTAAAGGCTCTTTAGATATCTTTCTTCAACAGCCAAGATCTGAGGTGCCTTCAGAGACTTCTGTGGATCTATGTTGATCTACACTAGATGCGGTTTTGGTCTTTTCTATTTTGCGTACGGCCACTGACTGCCGGTTGTCTGATCCACGCTTTGGGTGTCAGAGGGAAGTCCATCACACCTTCAGACTGGCTGAGGCTGGCAGGGACCTCTGGAGGTCACCTGGGCCAACTCCCTGCTCAAGCAGGGCCACCCAGAAGAGTTGCTTGGGACCATGTCCAGACAGCTTTTGAGTATATCCAAGGATGGAGACTCCATGACCTCCCTAGGCAACCTGTGCCAGTGCTTGACAAGCCTCGCAGTAAAGAAAGTGTTTTCTTGTGTTTAAAAGGAATTCCCTGTATGTCAGTTTGTGCCAATTGCCTCCTATTGTATCATTGGACACCACTGGAAAGAGCCTGGTGCCCCCATCTTCATTCCCTACTATCAGGTATTTATACACAATGATAAGATTCCCTCCCTGAGCCTTCTCCTCTCCAGGCTGAACCGTCCCAGGTCTCTCAGCCTTTCCTCATAGGACAGGTGCTCCAGTCCCTTCATCATCTTGGTGGCCCTTCACTGGACTCATTCCAGTAAGTCCGTATCTCTCTTGTACTAGGAAGCCCAAAACTGGAAACAGCGCTCCAGATGTGACCTCACCAGTGCTGAGCAGATGGGACAGACCCTCTCCATCACTGGCCTTCCTGGTCCCAACCCCAGCAACAGGGAAGAGTTGGCTGAAAGTGTTGACATTACAGCAAATTGTTTATGAATAATTTTATACAAAAAATACATATAGGTAACAATGTCAATAACAGGACTATAATTAAGAAATAAAGTGTGCTATGTCCCATCAAGGTTGAAGTAACATTTGCTTACTCCAAAACTCAAGAAGCAGACACAAAAGGGCCTTTTGGAGAGGTGAACTAGGTAGGGAACTTGAGCAAAAAAGGAAATTCTGGGAGGTACCATAACTGTGAAGCAAAACTAAATCACTCACAGCTGTCTTAGTACTGCTAAAATCGAAAACAACCATTTATGCATCACAGATGCTAGCAAAAATTAACGTCAGTATTCTCAAACAGAGGAGAAAGCTTTGGCTTATTCTGACAATAAATGTCATGCCTTTATTGATAGGAAACCAATATTAGCAAAAACTGACTATAAAAAAAATCATTGGCAAGAGCAAGGGAAGGAAACTCTCCAAATGTCATCAGCAAATCAAATAAATACTCAGGATGGAGATAGTATTTGCAGACACCGTGTCTAGACCTTCTGCAACAATGCAGCACCTCTAAAGCCAGGATAAGGTCTGGTACCTGTCAAGCTGTTAATGGAGGACTTGGTTCAGCTCTGGGAAGACGTCCACCACTTTCTCTCTCCAGGACCAGCGTTCGTCCTGTGTCAGCCCTAAGGCTGCTGATGTGGGCATGACCCTTTAGGTCATGACATCTACTCAGGCACTGTTGGCCATGGCTTTCAGTCCACATGTGAGCTATGTCCCATCCTGGTCATTCCAGAAAGAACCAAAATGGGATTATCCATTCTCAGGGTTTCTGCTCCTGACCTGAAGCTGGAAGGGATGCAGGCCTGTAGGTCCCATGTGATCCGCCTCTTGTAGCACAACCTTGCAGGTACTACCATGGTGGCCTGCACAAACACCTTCAGAGGATCTAAGAACTGTTTCTGAAGACAGGGCTTTCACCACCCCATATTCCCATCCTCACCCTCCTGCCCATGTCCATGTACTTCAAGGCCATGTCTGAATCCTATTAATATTTTATGTTTTGCCTCCTTTACCCCCTTCCTGTCCCTAACTGCAATTCCTTGATCAAATTCCAGTTCTTTAGGTCAGCCAGGGGGGTTGCCTTACACCAGGAGGAACATCCTAAAGATATCCAGAAGAGCAATGTGGTTTCATCTGTCAAAACTGAAGCCTGATGTGTTTCTACCAGGCTTTTCTTGGAAGTCTTGCTAGTGGCAGTCACAAAAAAGTTCCAGATTAGTCTCCCTCCACCCAAACCCCACCAAGGAGATGGGCACACATCATCGTTCTCCTCTCCATTCCATACGAACCAGTGGCAGTAAAGGCTGAAAGATGGCCTGAAGTATTTCTGTGGCTTCAACACGGTGGAAGATGTTCAAGCAGCAAAACAGAAGAGCTCCCTCGCAAGCCATGGAGACGGCAGCCTTAGCCACAGGATGTCAAATTCCCTTTTGAACTGACTCTGCCCTTTCGAATTCCTGATTTGCAGCAATCAGCCCTGTGTATTAGTAGAAGATTAGGAATGGCAAAATCATTCTTACTGCATCTTAATCAATGCTTGAATGAGACTGCTTCTTCAGGCAAACTATTCTTTATGGGTATTTAAGCTTGTAATCATTATCAGGTTCAAGCTAAGGGCAGTTAAAAGTTAAAAATACACATTTTTCATATGACGTTCTGGATTAAAAAAAAATAATAAATTATATAGTGAATGACAAGAAAAGGTGAGGTTTGGCCCCAAAGAATTTGGCCCATCACCATCAGACACGCTGTCTGCTGTTTAGTTTAAACTAAAACCTATAACCTAGAAGATGAGGTGTGGTGCTGCTGGGAAGGTCGGTGCTAATGTCTTGCTAGAGGAATGGCGCTTGGTTGCAGGAGGCAAAGGTTTTCCAGGACAGTTTTGTGCCCGTGTTTCATGTATTGTCATGATGCCATCCACAAGTCATTTTAGCACATACACTGCTGAACCTGAAAACAGGACTTTGGTGTACATTGAGTGACAGCAGTGACAGCACGTGCCACCAAAGGCAGGACACTCCGCTGCAGCACTGAGACTCCCACTGGCCCCCTGCTCTGGCAGCTGTACCCCAAAATGAATGCTCAGCACTGACCTCGCCGGGGTGCTGGTGGGGTTTGGGCATCAGTAAAACCATCTGGTTAGCGGCAAACATCTGGAAAGGACCCTCTACTCGGGTGAAGTTTTCAAGCTGCTCATTTTTAGCCAGAGGGAGGGTGTCTGGCACCTCGGTGGCCTCACCGGGCTCTTCACCTCCGACCGTGCACACCCTTGGAAGAGGCAGAAAGAAGGAGCCGTTCCCCTCTGGCCCGGCTGTGTCTCCCTCTTCCATCCCTGCAGGAGCTGCTGCCACCATCCCACAGGTTCAGCCCCAGAGCCGAGGACAATCACCCTCCTGCACTTTCCCAGCACAAGAAAGCAGCTTATTTTTTTCTGCAGCTGTGACCCCACCTCATCGCCTGTTTCCATCTTGCTCTGACCCATCACTGAGCACTCAGTTCCTCTTTAAAAAGGGCAGAGGCAGTGGCTTTCTCATAGGGACAGCTTTTTGGGGTCCATGAGGACAGGACACGCAGACCACTGGGCGTTTGCCTGAGCACAGACTGACACTTATGGAGCCTAAGGTATAGCTGTGATGCCTGATCTGATGCCTTTGAAGCATCCCCTCCTCTATTATAATGTATCCGATTAAAAAATACCTTTTCCTGTGTTCTTTTTGGAACAGTTTTTCACTTACGTGTTTATTCAAAGTATGGTCACATAGTATAGTTAAGGAATAAAGAGACCCCACGCATGCTAATGTCCAGCACTTGCTTTTATTTCTGTGTTATTCCTTTGGGAGATTTTTTCAATAGTGTGAATTTTAATAAAGAAACAATTCCTAAAATGAACTCCATTACACACCTGTGATTCAGAAGAACCGTTCACTACACGTCTTTTCACCTCACTCCAGAGAAAATGGCTGAGATGTAAATTTATTGTCAGACTACAGCAGAAGCCGCCCGCCTCCACCGTGTAGGGGGTTTCCCACAAGTGACACATCTGGGGTAGGTTCTCGTTTCTTTGATCACTCTCCTTCTGCTGCCAACTAGAGATCCTGACTTCTGTCTTTTGTCTTAACATTTTGTACAAACTGTTGGGGAAAGCCATGCGGGGATGTTGGGTGTTCTGCATTTGACTGCGATTGCAGAAGACTCAGGCATGTTGCCTGAAAAAGTGCAAAGAGCGCATTTGGGGTGGGGATCTTGGAGTCCCACCAAGGTGTTCATCACTTTCTGACAGTAACATCTCACTCTTATTCTTGCAGCAAATGACTCTTGGGGCAGATGAACACTTTCACAACCTTCTCTTTTATCTGTTGTGTCCGCACACCATACACCACAGGGTTCAGCAGCGGGGGGAAGAGCACATACAGGTTGGCCAGGAGAATGTGGATGTGGTGGGGGATTTCCCGACCAAAGCGGTGCGTTAAAACAGTGAAAAAAGCAGGAATGTAGAACAGTAATATAACACAGACATGAGAGCTACAGGTGTTGAAAGCCTTGTGGCGGGCAGTCCTGGAAGGGAGTCTGAATAATGCCAGAAGAATTAAGACATAGGAGACAACAATGAGTACAACATCTACCACTATTGCTGCAAAAGGCACTGCGAGGCCATACAAGATATTGATGGAGATGTCGGCGCAGGCCAGGCGGGCGATGCCCATGTGCTCACAGTAGGTGTGCGGGATGACATTGTGCCCGCAGAATGGCAGCCTTTTCAGAAGAAATATACACGGGAAAATGATGCAGAAACTTCTCAGTAAAGCCACCAGCCCGGTTTTGACAACAGCTGACTGGGTCAGCACCACCGCATACCGCAAGGGGTAACAGATGGCGACAAACCGATCAAACGCCATGGCCAGCAGGATCACCGACTCTGCCGAGAAGCTGAAGTGCAGAAAGAACATCTGAGTCAGGCAGGCGCCGAAGGAAATCTCCCGCGCGCTGAACCAGAACAGAGCCAGCATCCTGGGCACAGTCGTGGTTGACAGCATCAGGTCAGCGACGGCCAGCATGGACAGGAAGAGGTACATGGGCTGGTGGAGGCTACGTTCCGTCCTTATGACAAACAACAGGACACCATTTCCCAGCAGGGCAGCCAGGTACGTTGAGCAGAATGGGATCGAGATCCAGATGTGTGACTTCTCCATGCCTGGGATGCCAGCCAGGATGAATGTTGCTGGCGTCAAGCTGGTAAGGTTGAATGGTGACATGTTTCACCTGAAAGCAAAGGCAGAAGACACTGTAGAACGTTATTTTAGGTGATTAAGCTCTTCCATCACTACAAAGTGCCTTGTATTACCTTCTCTGATCTGCTAATAACCACAACCAGAGGTATGAACCTGAATTATGAAGATCTGTGGTCTGCAGTGTATTGCAGCCTGTACTTATACTCCTATCATGTGTAAACAATGTTCAGATTTTCTCCTCACTTGATTTTAACACAACGTAAATGTATTTTTCTTCCAAGTACTTCCACTTAGACCAGAGTGAATGCAGACAGAATCAACCCTTATTGCACAAATACCTTAAACTGGTGTCCTGTAAGTCCAGAGTAGAAGGAAGAAGTCGAGATTGAGAGAGGAAAAGTCAAGTGTTTGCAGGGATGCACAAGATGTTCTCAGACATCAGGAACTGCAGAGGGGATAACTGGGAGTTTTAAGGTACCTGAACTCACACCATGTTAGAGAATAAAATTAGCTCTAAGTTTGAAGTTGGCTGCCCATGTTCCTTCCTTACCTCCAAACTTCTCTCTCCCTTTCCTTTTGGTTCTGGGACCCAGTTCAACTTGCTTTGCACCTCTTCGCCAGCGCAAATCTAGCAGAAATAAAATTTAACCAGGCACTTGAAAAGACCCCGGGTCAGAAGAAAACCTGTGTGAGATGGAAATCCCCCACCAGCCAAGGAAAGGGATGCACTGCTGCCCTGGAGAGGTCTAAAGAGCGGGATCAGACCCAGACTCACACAAGTTAAAATGGCATGCCACTTTTTTTCAGCAGCTTCTGCAATAACAGTCAGCTCTTAGGTACCAAAACTCAAAATAGGAATTACCCATAACACAGCTGAGATGAGAAAGTGGTGCAAGTACTTAAAAACAAACCCGTGAGGTTTCTGCATACCAAAATGCTGACTCCATGTATGAGAAAGCAATTGTACTTTAAACAACAGAGTTGATTCCGTGTTCACACTCAGTAAGAGAGAGACATTTCATTTAGACATTTCATGTCTAAAATATCCTGAACCAAGAAATACAAGGAGCCTGCTCCATAGAAATAAAATTTGACAGTTGACTGACTGTAAAAATAAATAACTATCAAATTCTGTAAATGATTTAAAATAAAATAATTCAATATAAATATTGCATGAAATAAAAATATATGTGGTATATTAACAGACAAAATAGTACTAATCCTGGTAGCATATATATTCTCTGCTGTCATACCAAAAGCTAGTCATCTTTTGCAAAATTCAAATGTTAAACTGTGAATAAACAAGGATCCACTGCACCTGCAGGTGGGAATCTCAGTGCAACCAGGAGCTCTGTGCCAGAGGAGCCTGTCAGCATTAGACCCCTTCCTCCATAATCTAATTGCCATTGTAAATCTGCATTAATGCAAATACAGCTCTAAGGACGCATGTCCTACAGCTACCTCTGAGCAGCCGCTTGGATTCTTCTTTCCTAAAATCTTTTAAACCTAATTTAAACTAAAAGCTATAACCTAGGAAAAAAATCACATTCCTACAGAGCTGCCCGAGGATTACAAAAAGGTCTGCAGGAGGCGTTGGCTGCCCGCAGCTCTGGTTTCCCCTGCGCATCCCCAGCACAAGGTCTCCGGTCCAGGACACGACTCCCCGATGCTGCCGAGGACGAGGGGATGGAGCCCCCCATGCTGCCGTCCGGCGGGGGCAGCCTCCCCCCAGACAATCAGCCTTCGGGAGAGAGCTTAAGGAAAGAAGAACAGGGTGGGAGAGAAAGGTTTAATTGGTGACTCATTGCCTCCTAACAAGAGAATGAAAATAACAGAAGTATTTCTCCTGCATGTCCTGCGCACGTTGGCAGCTCCCTCGCGGGATGCTGCGGCTGACCCGGGAGAGCAGCGGGCACCGGCCAGGGTGGTCCATGCTGGCTTTGCTTTTCTGTACATCACTCCATGTGTGGTTTAATCCTGCCTGCTAGCGCTGCCCTGCCACCTTTAACTCGGCAACCCCAGCTCTCAAAAACACATAATCTCAGCTAGAGAGCAGCTGATCTCACAGGTGGGCGAGGGAAGGTTTGTCACACCATTATTGTTAACAGGGAATTTGGTGTCTCTGTGCCAGACTCTCAACATCCCAGAGATCCTCCTGGCACTGAATCCACCATGCAAACAGCTCACCGGATCCCCGACCTCAAGAGGAACGCAGGTCCCTGGCTGCGCTGCGGGCAGGGGCTGTGGTGCCGGCGCCAGGGCGGTGGGGACACTTGTACCTCTCTGCAGGATCCCAGGGGACAGAGGAAGCACTGTGCCCTGCTCAGCAGCTCCGTAAGTGCCCTCCAGCTGAGGAGACATGCCCAGGGATGTCGTCCCCCCAGCCCTCCTGCCCCATCTTTGCCCCACACACATCACGAGCGTGCTGCTCTCTGCAGAGACGCTGGCAGGTCCCTGACGCGAGGCTCTGCCTCAGCCCTGCCTCCCTTCCCACCAAGAGCACAATTATACCCGCGCTGCTTTGCACCTCCTGTCCTCGGGGCCCTGGATGGACTGACGTGATGTACTGCAGGTTGTGGCAAGACACAGTCAAGCTTTGGAAAAACAGAAGTGATGAGTCCTATAAAAGTGGTCTGACTTATCAAAAGTGACGACCTTCCAGACGTACAAACTCAATGCAATTACTTTTGCAAATATATTGCACATATGTATAAATAGCAGTCCATGCCTTGAATAGATTATTGAGCGTGATACACAGTGCTCCTGGTGATTAATGCAATAAAAGGAATTTGGAAGAGTTTCCCCACAGCAATGAGAGAGGCAATCTGTGGGCTGTGCTCCTCTAGGGCATGGGAGGAAGAGTTTGGGGCTCAGGAACCCTCCTTGGATGAACCTGGTGGGCGCTACCCCCAGTTCCCAGGTCACTTGGTGACCACCCCTCCCTTCAGCCCCTCAGCAATCTCACCGTACATAGGGTTAGAAACACATTAGTCTGCAGGAACTATTTTCGGTGGGCTGAATCAAGCCGAGGCAGCTGTGGATGTCATGGGCTCAGCAGCACACCCACACCTAGAGAAACACAGGAAGATTTTGACCATAAAAAAAAAATAATTCCACAAGAGCACTTGTGGAGCACGGCATTCGACACGCATAAAATCCCCAAGGCAGAAGTCCCACCGTGCTGAGGGTTGTTTAGGATTGCAGGCATTGCAGGTATTTGGGATTGCTACACAAAATAAGACGCGATGCCCGGCTGCGTCAGCGCTCAGGGCCAGCGCAGGCTGCTCAGAGAGCTGCAGGATGGCTGGATCGATGCTGCTGTGGCATCGCTGCTTCAGGGACCTAGAAAAGCACAGTTTGTGCTATCAAGGGTGACGCCAGGCAGATGATATTCATTGTCCTGGCCAGGCTGGAGATGTGTGCCTGGAATCGTCCACCACCGCTGCCTGTGCCAGGGAAGGAGCCGGTGCCAGGGAACACGGGTGGGCACCGAAGCTCTGCCGTCTGAACGAATAGGTGGTACGGCATTTCCCAGGGAGGTTTCAGCCAGCAGCCAGCAGACTCTCGAATGGTCCCCTGGCGCAGGAGCTAGCAGTGCCCAGGGCTGGATCAGGCCCCCCAGTTTGGAGGGTGGCAAGCATCGTGGACACAGGCTATTCTGTGCCTGCCAGTCTCCCAGCGGTGCACCCATGCCTTCAGGTGTCCAGGCACCTTTGAAAAAGCCCAGCTCCCAGGGATGAGGACCAGCTTGCTAACGAGGTAGATAGATAGCTGAAGTTTGTCAGCCCAGCTGCCTCCACAGACAAGGAGAGGAGAGAAGGACGCGAAAGCAGTGGCAGAGCTCATACTGTCCTGCAAGCACAAATGGTCCTTGTGCTCCCCAGTACACAGTTAGGACGTCATTTTGGGGGGAAAAAATATCTACATTCAGTGATTCCTTTGTGTGTCATGAGTTCCTCCCAGCTGCACCAAAATATTTAGAAGAAGAAAAAAGCAAAAATATGTTTAAAGTGGCAAATTATTTTAGTACTTTTTTGTAACTGAAACCTTACAATTGCTTGAATTTGAAACACAAGCAGTTTAAAGAAATATTTTTTTCCACTGATCTTTTGTGTGTAAGTGCTCTATCGATCTTTAACACACTTTTTGAGATGCCTTATTCTATTGCTCCTCATCTCCAGCCACTGATCTAGAGGGACACAGGTGCCTTGTAGCTCCTGTGTCACATCTACCAGCCTCGTGTGGATGTCTCAGATGCCCAAGGGCTTCTCTGGTGGTGCTGGGCTCCTCCACATGAGAACAGAACCATGCCAAGATCTCCACTGGCTGCAGCAGGAGGCTGGATGCACAACTCGCATCTAGATCCTTACATTTTGGTGTCTACCACCCTTGGGCAAACAGCCCAGCACAGGTCACATAGGCTCTGCACACATGTTCAGCCTCTCATGACTTCAAGGGCAGCCATTGTCATCTCAGTCTTCAAGCATTGCCCCAGGCAGAGACATTTCATAGCAGCATGATCCTGAAGCATCAGTGGCAGTTTTAAACACTGGGGAAGTTTGCAAAGTCTTGACTTGGTGGAGCTAACACATTCCTCAAGCCATGGCTGCTGCATGGAGACCCCAATGAACGTGCGATCACCACCCCCAGGATAAACTGCATCCCTGTGGCCAAGGGGAGAGGGCAGGGCTGAAGCTTTGTCCATCAGCAAACAGAGGACATGACCAAGATCAGCTTGTCAATCACTGCCAGAGGCGAATGCTGTCATAGGGAAGTAGCTTTATCCCGCAGGTCAGGCGAAGGACGGCTGCTGGCACATGCATAGTCACACATGGGGTCTGCCATGAGAGAGGGGCATTTTCCAGGACAGTCTGTTGAGCACCAAGCCCATCTCCCCAGGATCAATCCTCCAATCACCTCCAGAAAGGTGAAAAAAGAGGGTATGGGGAGAAAGAAGGAACAAGATGATACAAAATAGCAGGGAGAGATAGGACACAAAAAGTCTGAATTTGACATAAGAAGAATGGCTAAAGAACCATAAATGGAGAAAGTGCAGGAGGAGGTGAAAGAAACAAGCAGAAAACCTCTCACTGGACATACTGTAAGGGAAGGATACAGGGAGAGAAAATGCAGAAGAAATGAGTGGGAAACTCCTGTGCAACCTGCTCTAGGTGCCCCTGCTCTGGCAGAGCTCCAGAGGTCCCTTCCAACATCGGTGATTCTGTGATTCTTTTAAACCCAGAGCAGGAAGGAGACTCAGAGCTTGGGTGGCGGGGCAGGGTGAGGAGCAGGAAGGGAGGGATGTGATGGGACCGGGGGATAGCTGGACAGAGGGGCCAAAGGAAGGGGTCTGGGCTGATCCTGACCTTGTTCACACCAGGCAGGGCTGGGAGAAGGGAAGCAGGTCCAGAGGAGCACAGCCAGCCCCAGCTCCACCGTCTCCTCTGCGGCAGCAGCAGGGCCGGCCAGGATGCGGTCTTGAGACACCATGGGCAGGTCTGCAGCAGCAAACCTTGAATGCCTAAAGCTGCCAAGCAGTTATCAGAGTTTGCGTTGTAGCGACAAGGCTGAAAAGCATCATGGCTGCATGCGGCACAGCCCTGTTCATAGCCTCAGACTCACGCACAGCAAAGGGGACAAGACTCGCAATGACAGCTTGGTGACAGCTCTGGTCCTGAGGAAAGGTTTGGAGAAGATGCCTTAATCCCTGTGTGTGGCATTGGGCAAAGCACAACGGGCTTGGGATTCGTTAATGGGAGAAGCTCTGAACTGGTGCATGAAACTAAAAACTTCCGTGCAACAATAGATGGGTAGAAACCAATTGTGAACATATCTGGGATGAAAATCTGTCTTACAACCACCAGTGACAGTTACCATAATCCCCATGGACTTTACTCCCATAGGAGCAGCAGTGGCAGAAATGACATTGATTTTCAAAACAGCGTTTGTTCAGTAGAGGAAAGGCTGATGCCCACAGTGACAGGAATTAGATGGCTCAGATACCCCCTGCCTCTCTGCTGTAGGG